>JACXGI010007312.1:21847-38139 GCA_016801175.1 Esox masquinongy
CCAAAGCATCAGAGGGATCTCATTGTTGAAAGATATCAGTCAGGAGAAGGGTACAAAAGAATTTCCAAAGCATTAGATATACCATGGAACACAGTGAAGACAGTCATCATCAAGTGGAGAAAATATGGCACAACAGAGACATTACCAAGAACTGGACGTCCCTCCAAAATTGATGAAAAGACAAGAAGAAAACTGGTCACGGAGGCTTCCAAGAGGCCTACAGCAACATCAAAGCCCAGCTGAAGTTTGGAAAAACAAACATCATGTCCCCCAAAAGCATGTGGGAAAATGTGTTATGGTCTGATGAAACCAAGGTTGAACTTTTTGGCCATAATTCCAAAAGGCATGTTTGGCACAAAAACAACACTGCACATCACCCAAAGAACACCATATCCACAGTGAAGCATAGTGGTGGCAGCATCATGCCTCGGGGCTGTTTTTCTTCAGCTGGAACCGGAGCTTTAGTCAGGGTGGAGGGAATTATGAACAGTTCCAAATACCAGGCAATTTTTGCACAAAACCTTCAGGCGTCCGTTAGAAAGCTGAAGATGAAGAGGAAGTTCATCTTTCAGCACGACAACGACCCAAAGCACACATCAAAATCCACAAAAGCATGGCTTCACCAGAAGCAGATTAACGTTTTGGAATGGCTCAGCCAGAGCTCAGACCTGAATCCAATTAAACATCTGTGGGGTGATCTGACGAGGGCTCTGCACAGGAGATGTCCTCGCAATCTGACAGATTTGGAGTGCTTTTGCAAAGAAGAGTGGGCAAATATTGCCACGTCAAGTTGTGCCATGCTAATAGATTCCTACCCAAAAAGACTGAGTGCTGTAATAAAATCAAAAGATGCTTCAACAAAATATGAGTTTAAGGGTGTGCACACTTATGCAACCAGGTTATTGTGAGTTTTTTATTTTTCCCCCTCAAAGATTTCAGTTTGTTTTTCAATTGAATTGTTCATGTCATAGGTCACATTAAAGGTGGAAAAAGTTCTGACATGATTTATCTTTGTCTCATTCTTTTACATCACAAGAATCTGGCATTTTAACAGGGGTGTGTAGACTTTTTATATCCACTGTAGATGTAGCAAACTCCTCAACTTGATCAAGGGGTGCCCTCCGCCAACTGTTGTTTTCAGCTCTCGCCAAAAGTTTTGGATGTGATTCAGATCCCAATTTTCTTTTACCCTTCCAGGGTGCTTTTTGTGTGATTTCTTGCACACATTCAAGGTCCCTGGTACTAAAGGCAGCAAAGCAACAGCACAGAATCATTGTAGCTCCACCATAATTGATTGTAGCTAGGTTCTTTGTCTTTGAACATTAAATTTGGTTGTTGATAATAAACATGATAAGACCTCACTGCTGAAGGAAACTGAGGCGTATTGTTCAGTGATCCAATTAATTAGAGCTGTTTGGCAATACAGATCAGTGCGGTGTTTACTGACAACCTCTTATTTACGACCAAATTTTGGGGAGATCGCTGGGTTGTTTTGCTGCTTCTAGTAATAGGTGCCTTTAACATGTGCAGGGCATCATGAAATAAGCATATTTGCCCATAAAAACAAATGATGGATAAGAAAGATGTTTAACCACATCCAGGTACAAGCAGAGAGATGCAAAGCAGAAAGGGCTTGATGAGAGAAAGAGAGCAGGAGAAAAGATTGATAAAATACTTTTAAAAAATGATGTGATTTTTAAAAAGTGCAAGGGTGTCTGTATATTTGGCCTGGCCATATCTGCAAAGGTTTCTCTAGAGACCATGGTCCTTTAAATCTGGATCCCAAGCCAGATCTACAGCTTTTTTTTAATTCCCTTGCTATCAGGGATTGATTTAGACCTAGGCCACCCAGTGGGTGCAAATAATTATCTGAACAAGAAACCAGCATTAGTCCGGACCTCATAGAGTAAGATTTGAATAGCTCTTGAGTAGGCTCTCAGTGTCTGTGTCATTGGCTGGATCGTGTTTTTATTATCAGACATGGACGAAAGTGTAGATCATAAGCCCTTGAGAGGATCACAGCACATTCTGACCACTACTAAAATAAAGTTATGATCTAAGGCTGATGGGCTGACAGTCAAGAGCTTGTCTTTCGTCAGCAAAGGAAATGTGCCTTGAGTATAGAGACATGCGCAACTAGATTAAAAAGTGGAAAACAGCACTGTCTTCGGAAAACACTAAGCAGATATCTGGAGGTTGATGTGGATTTGAAATAGCAGGTAAGACATTGTGATGGTCTGTTATGTTGATTGTTCTAGTTTTATTACTGCCCAGCAGAACTCTTATTCTATATGAATTGTACCCCTATGCGACATTCAGCAGACTGGTTTGGCCAACTGCAATTTCTCTGGGTGTTTACTTTGCTGGATTGTTATGTATAAGTACAAGCACCGTTTCTGGCTGCTATACTCGGTATATAACACAAGAACACACACTTGCAGAGAATGTTTCTAGCTACCATAATCTGATGGCAAGGTGTAATCTTACTGACAGGAATGATGCAGGCCCAACACTGTGACTTGGATAAGCAGAGGAAACAGCTGGTCCAAGAAATGTGCAAGGAAAACCATGGAGGTATGTCAACCCCCACAGTTCAGTCACAAATTTGTCAGGCTACTGAAAAACAAAACCATTTTGCATAGCATTTCACCCAAGAAATAGTTTCCTTAGGATGACTCCTATTTGATCAAGAAAAGGGAACATATTCAATATCATGTGGTTTCTGTTACTGGTATGAGGTTTTCAAAATAATAGTATTAGAAAAATATGAGAGGTCCATTTACTACAGCCCATTCCGCAATGTAAAACAGCATTCGGGGCTTGTGTCATACATGTTGGCATGTATTATTGTACCTTTTGGTCTAAACTTGGGATGGATCAACTGGAAAAATGCGCTGGAACACATGGATGTGCTCTCCCCACTATTATTTTTTCTGTAGTGCAGATTTGCCATCTTTAGTGAATCATTTTGTAACTTATCTGAAAATAATTGTTGTTTAAGCAAAAAAAAGTAAGGAAATCATGGAGCAAAATAAACGGTTATTTTCAACAATTTGATTTGAATTATACCAACATTCAACAAAAGAGGAGTTCGTTTGCAAATGATCCATCACTAAACTTACAGTAACAAAGAAGCCACAATGAGGAACTATGCAAGAATGAGGAACAATGACTGGCTTTGGCCAGTGCAGAACACACTGCAGGATGAAATGACTGAGGGGGCATATCTAATTCATATACAGTGGATATAAAAAGTCTACACACCCCTGTTAAAATACCAGGTTTTTGTGATGTAAAAGAACGAGACAAAGATAAATCATGTCGGAACTTTTTCCACCTTTAATGTGACCTATAACGTAAACAATTCAATTGAAAATCAAACTGAAATCTTTGAGGGGGAAAAATAAAAAATAAAAAACTCAAAATAACCTGGTTGCATAAGTGTGCACACCCTCTTATAACTGGGGATGTGGCTGTGTTCAGAATTAACCAATCACATTCAAACACATGTTAAATAGAAGTCATTACACCTGCCATCATTTAAAGTGACTCTGATTAATCACAAATAAAGATCAGCTGTTCTAGGAGGATTTTCCTGACATTTTCTTAGTTGCATCTCAGAGCAAAAGCCATGGTCTGCAGAGAGCTTCTAAAGCATCAGAGGAATCTCATTGTTGAAAGATATCAGTCAGGAGAAGGTTACAAAAGAATTTCCAAAGCATTAGATATACCATGGAACACAGTGAAGACAGTCATCATCAAGTGGAGAAAATATGGCACATCAGAGACATTTCCAAGAACTGGACGTCCCTCCAAAATTGATGAAAAGACGAGAAGAAAACTGGTCAGGGAGGCTTCCGAGAGGCCTACAGCAACATTAAAGGAACTGCAGGAATTTATGGCAAGTACTGGCTGTGTGCTACATGTGACAACAATCTCCCGTATTGTTGTCACATGTGGGGTTCCAATTGCATCATTCAAGAATCACCAGGGTTTAATTGTATGTGGTTAACACAGGATCCGCAAGCCTTTTCTTACAAAGAAAAACATCCAAGCCCAGCTGAAGTTTGCAAAAACAAACATCAAGTCCCCCAAAAGCACGTGGGAAAATGTGTTATGGACTGATGAAACCAAGGTTGAACTTTTTGGCCTTAATTACAAAAGGTATGTTTGGCGCAAAAACAGCACTGCACATCACCCAAAGAACACCATACCCACAGTGAAGCATGGTGTTGGCAGCATCATGCTTTGGGGCTGTTTTTCTTCAGCTGGAATCGGGGCCTTAGTCAGGGTAGGGGGAATTATGAGCAGTTCCAAATACCAGGCAATTTTTGCACAAAACCTTCAGGCATCCATTAGAAAGCTGAAGATGAAGAGGAAGTTCACCTTTCAGCATGACAACGACCCAAAGCACACATCCAAATCCACAAAAGCATGGCTTCACCAGAAGCAGATTAACGTTTTGGAATGGCCCAGCAAGAGCCCAGACCTGAATCCAATTAAACATCTGTGGGGTGATCTGACGAGGGCTCTGCACAGGAGATGTCCTCGCAATCTGACAGATTTGGAGCGCTTTTGCAAAGAAGAGTGGGCAAATATTGCCACGTCAAGATGTGCCATGCTAATAGACTCCTACGCAAAAAGACTGAGTGCTGTAATAAAATCAAAAGATGCTTCAACAAAGTATTAGTTTAAGGGTGTCTACATTTATGCAACCAGGTTATTGTGAGTTTTTTATTTTTCCCCCTCAAAGATTTCAGTTTGTTTTTCAATTGAATTGTTCACGTTATAGGTCACATTAAAGGTGGAAAAAGTTCTGACATGATTTATCTTTGTCTCATTCTTTTACATCACAAAAACCTGGCATTTTAACAGCGGTGTGTAGATTTTTTATATCTACTGTACCATTTTCAGCGTTTATTAGTTAAACAGAACTGGGGGGCACAGATTCTATCTGGAGAGGCTATCCCCCCGCCCTGTCGCTGGGCCTGGTGCATGAACTTTTAGCAATACGTTTAGAGCCTCCTTGCATTAATGAACGTTTGGCCATGGCTAACAAAATGCTGGCATAAATATTCTTCTAGTGGCTAACAAATCATTGGCTTAATAACTAGTATAATAAATCGTCTGGTTTGAATCTGTTCTGAATGCTGATATTGGAAGTAATAAGGCAATAAGACATGAAGGGGTATGGCATATGCCCAATATATAGGCAATATATCACAGACACCTGAGGCGCCTTATTGCTCTTATAAACTGGTTACTAACTCAATTAGAACAGTAAAAATGGATGTGAAGTCATTCCCATGGTCTTTTATACCACGGCCATCAGTCAATCAGCATTCACGTTTCAAACCACTCGTTTTAAAAGGGACCAAATTCCACGAGTTATGACATCACATCACTCGTATTGCATTGGTAACCGATTTATAATAACAATAAAGGTGTGCACACTGTCTGCCCGCTAGAGCTACAAAGAGGCACGCCCTGCTCGAATGCTCATCATCATAATGTCGTTTGCGTGTCTTTTCCACTTAAGCAAACACTTGTTTTACTCTATGATTACAACCATGTTGATCATTACAATCAAAAATCAAATACTACATTAATTACTGTAGGCCATGCGTCCAATTATCTGTTACAAACATGTATTTACAATGCTACTTTCTTGATCAACTTTTCTTTGAGAACGTGAAACTAGTAACAGCTGTTGGACGGAGAGTAGGCTACTGAGCTGAAGCCAGTGGTTGGGGTAAAACTCCGCTGGCAGCCGTTCAAACGAACGAAACAACCATTCAGTTGAACGATAAAACTGATCGAGTGAGTCGTTCACGTGTCTTTTTTACTTAGGCTAAGGCTCAGTGTACGATTTCATCTGTGTTTTATCATTACAATCAAAAATCAACAACTACATTAATTATTTTAGACCTACCATGTGTCCAATTATCTGATACAAACATATCTTTATAATGCTACTGTTTTGCTCTATTTTTATTTGCGAAAGTATAACCAACAGCGTATTCCGTGGTTGGGTAGACCTCCGCTGCCAGTCGTTCAAATGAACGAAACAACCGTTGAATTGAACGAGAAAAATTGAAAGAGTCAGACGTTCACAAGTCTTTTTGCCGGACCGCGTAAGCGGAGCCGGCCTAGAAGAGCGAATGTCTCGACTGACCAACTGACTGACCCTTGTTAAATAGCATAGTGGTTAGAGACACAGGCTCCGGAACGCGTTCGTCTCCCGTAACAGTCGAATCACATTATGCCTGAGGTTCAGGACATACAAAATTTTTGCTGGCTACAACCCTATGTAGCTACGTAATAGGAAGCCTAAAATAAAACAGTTCTGGTGGATATTAGGATTTGTTCAGGATAGACAAACACTTCGCTGGCTACACAATTCTCTTGTCTTTTCACTTGACGAAAAAGTCAGTTATCGTCACATATATTGATACAGTAGTTATTGTATCAATGTCATTCACGAATGGCTAATAAGCTGTTAAAACGGCCATTGGCAAAGGCCATACAGTTCATAGATGCTAATTGTGGTGGAGGTAAACTTAATAAGAAACGTTACTCAGTTTAACACAATGCTTAATGGTGTCTAACGAAATATTCAAACTCGGTGTGATGTTATTGCGTGACATCTGGTAAATGAATAGCTCTGTGGCGTAGTGGTTAATGGCACAGCCTTTCACGTGGGTGATCCGGGTTTGATTCTTGAGCGGGCAGCCACAATTAGCGCATATTATTGCGAGCCAGCTGAACTTGGCTTGCCTGGTTTCTTGTTTACTTAGACAAAGGCAGTGGCTCCATGCTTGTTTTCATCTTTTTTTTTTTTTTTTTACATGACATCAGTAATATATTAACTATATTAATTATTATATGATGTGTTCAATTATCAGTTATAAACATGTCTTTATGATGTTCCTGCCTTGATCTATTTTTCTCTGCAAATGTACATAGACGTTGATCGGAGAACTGAGCTGGAGGAACAAGTATGAAGCAAGTGATCATGTTGTAAAAATCCGCTGTCAAATGTTCGACTGATCAATACAATTCAACGAGTTGAAAAAAAAGGACTTGTGAGTCCAGAGTCACTAAAAAGATTTGTTCAAAACCAACGAGTCGTTCACAAACTGCACATCACTTCTAAGGCAGGAGTAGATGGAATTCGGTAACAATGAGGGGTTAAATTGGGAGGGAGCCAGCAGGAGCTGAGGTCCTGCACATATGGTCGAAATGTGAGCGAAGCACCTGTATTTCTACTGGCCAGCAGTTTACATTTTTAGAGAGGAACTTGAAAGTAGAAACTAGGGCTCCTCACTTCCCAATTTAACGACTGGTTACAATGACTCGGTTGCCGCGATTTCCTTCGTGGATCTTTCATATGTAAAAAAGACTGCATATATCAAATTTGCACAATTTAAGCTGTGTGAATGCCATACATTTTTACTACACAGAATGAAAAAATATGTCAACAAAAATCACCTCTATTTTCCTATTTAAGCGTGTTTTGGGAATTCCCCTCTAGGCTCTACTGTGTATGAGGGTCATAAACAGTGAGGGGAGTGAAGTAACGCAATATCACTCCGGGGATGAATATTATTTTGCTGTCTGAGAGGTGACTCATAGCGGCATGATTAGGCAAAGTGGTGTATACCTCACATACATGACCTTATAACAAAAACAGCATGCCTCAGACTCCACGTGTCAGGTTTAATGATTACAAATCTCCAGCAATTAAAAAAAGTTCCTGAAGTAACAGTCTACATTGAAGGTCTGCAAATAGTACAGTATCCAATACTTTTCCAAAGAGTGAGTGCTTCATTACATTATTTCTGTCTGAATTTTACTCATGTACTGTCAGAGCTCAATATTTAAATAGAAATTTAAAACTATGTTCAGCACAAAAAGTAAATTGACTCACTTTATACCTTTATTCTAAGACATGTCCAGCCCACGACACAAGTTATTAATGTATATTGTCTCTCATCTGCAGATATCTGAAGAAGTTATTTCTAATGAGGTCAGAGTTTTCCCTTTTGATCAATTGGTGTGGACCAAAGCATGACCTTGGTTAGAAGGTAAAGGAGGTGTTCTGCGCTATTGGTAGCAGGACTGACAGTGGTCTAAGGTTAACCTGTGCCTTAAAATGTTTGCAAATTTAGAATGTGCTATGCATGATGTCATGTTGAATATAAAGTAACGTCTCAAGGCAGATGTGGGACACAAGCACTGAAGCAGTAGAATAGGGATGTCAAACCTCACACAACACTGTCAGGTGAATGATCTGGACATCATGTTTGCAGAGCAAATAGCAAAGTATACAATTTTATATGGCTAATTCTCCCTTAAATTTGGATTCACAAAAAATTACTTTTCAATCATTTATGCCATTTCAATAAGCAGAAAGTCAATATCCTAAAGAGGAAAAATGACAACATGAATAAAAAGTAAAAAGCGCAATAGCCCTGCAACACAACATCTATTGCTATCAGCCATTGAGGGCAAGCCACCTTTGAAATCAATAAAATATTTTTGTCAATGTGACTTTCTACATTCTAAACCAGAAACCAACCGAAAGCAACTAGTTTTCCTCATTATATCAATTTACAATAAGTTCAATTTCCATTTTTTTAACAGTTTTGAAGGATCCTGTGTTAACCACATACAATTAAACCCTGGTGATTCTTGAATGATGCAATTGGAACCCCGCAACATAGAAAGTTATAGCAGCTTTCACTGATTTCAAAGGAAGCGTTCCCTCAGTGGCTAATGCCAATGTCTGATGCTGATGGCAGTAGTGTAGCAGATCCGTTACATATCAGATAATAGGTCTGGTTTATTGTTTACCACGCAAGTGTTTGGTGATGTTTCAGCCCAAAGCACAGATGAAAGATGGTTGATGCTGTAGGCTCTACAGTTAGTGAGATCTATATGCATTGCATTACTCTCCCATCACTGAAGGCAATATCATTGTCACATGAGATTGTTTAATTACAGCATGCTTGAAAAAGCCAGCTGACATTTACTCCCGAGGTGCTGACTTCTGCAAGCTCTCTAACCAAATGATTCTTTTTTACCCTGCTGGTCATTTAAGTGTGTTTGAACATCTTCAAGAATCTTCTCTTATAATTGTCATCCGACACAGCCAGAAAATGACTGGCCACCCCACAGAGCCCAGCTTCTCTAGATTTCTTTCCAAGTTCTTGCTTTTCCAGGGAAGTTCTTTTCCTAGCCACTGTACTTAAAGGTTCACCCCTTTCACAGTGTGTTTCCAGCTAAAATCATTGGTTTAGAACAGAAAACAGTGACATCCGATTCTAGTCTATTGAAACAAAGAGAACAGTGTATCCCTCTCCCCAAATGACCTGCTGCACACCTGACCCACATTTTGATTGTGATTAGTTATATTTCTAACACATAGTGAGGCTATTGTGCACCTTTCAACATGGACATTGCTTGTTCTTTTTGGTTTAGGTTGGTAATCTATGAAGCACCTTTGTGAGATCTGCGGATTTGAAAAGTTCTTAATAAAATACTATTGATTTTTATGTCTCTACGCTGTGTTCTCTGTCTGTGTTGGTAACAACGTAGAGCACTTAGATCTGGGGAAGAAGATCAGCGTTCCTATGGACGTGATGATGGAGGAGCTAAAACTGCTTTCTAACAGAGGCTCTAGAATGTACCATGAGAGGCAGAAGAGGGTGGAGAGGTTCACCTTGGAGAGCGTGGCACAAGGCCCTAACGGGCTGATGGCCCTCGATTCGCAGGCGGGAGATCACAGCAGACCACACAGCCAGGACGCCGAACAAGGAGGGAAGACGAAACAGAACACAGAGGTGTATATTGGACAACCAGGTAGAAGCAACCTAGTGAGATCCCTCAGGAACACAATAGCCAGTAAGGGAAACCCCAGCGTCCTTGCGCCAGGTATGTTTGAGTATGCGTTGGTTTGTGTAACAGGAGTTGAAAGGGAAAGAGTT
The DNA here is from genome assembly GCA_016801175.1 of Esox masquinongy. Classification (NCBI taxonomy): domain Eukaryota; kingdom Metazoa; phylum Chordata; class Actinopteri; order Esociformes; family Esocidae; genus Esox; species Esox masquinongy. Next base: position 31,837 of record JACXGI010007312.1, read on the forward strand.
TTACATCCAAGTTAATGATCCACCTCAACCTTGTCTGAAAGGTTACTCTGGGCCTCTGAAAGAAGTTCCTCACGAGAGGTTCAACATCACAGTGGTTCCCAAGTCCTACTGTTCTCCGTGGCAGGACCATCACAGTGATCAACTACTGGCTGCCATGCCTGCTCAACTCCATGTGCTGCCCCAGAACCCCCCCCCAACCAACTACAAGTGCTTCAACAGGTAATCCCCAGAGACTGCCAGGATAGGCGGCTCTTGATCCTCGCACTTGTCCTCCATTCAAAAAAGTATGACAAAAGGTTTCCCCCTAAAACCTCTGCAGCTGATAATTATTTAGCACAGAATCCAGGAAACAGAGATACAGTCTGAGGTAACCTGGACACAGCAAAACCAGAAAAAGGCATACATCTGCTTCTGAAATCAGAAACTGGCGCTGGCTAACCCAACAGTCTGGGTCACTGAGTAAGGTGTCTATTTTAACACAGTGTCTGTAAGATGATGCCCACACAACTCTAGAATTCACTCAAGACAGATTTATATCTAGAGACAAAGACCAATGACTAATCAAGAGAAGTCATCTGTCTGCATCATTCAATGCTGTTGATTTTCCTTTATTCTACCACGACCCACCTACCCACATATTAGAGTCCTTTTAATCAAAGAAGACATATTTGATCTATAGTTGCACTTGCTAACAGCAGAACCTGATAGTTATTTTCTTTCTGCAAGGGCCCCAATGCCATTCGCAGGGACACCAGGTAGTGTGAAGATGTTCCCCCTGCCTGGATTTGAGCTCCTGCAAGCCCATACAGAACCCAGTCTGACCTGGGAGCGCATGTGTGACCGGCCAAGCTTCAACCGCACCCCAAAAGGCTGGGCCGCACACTACTCTGCTAAAATGGAGACTGCAGACCTGTGACTACATAAAAACTAACATACAACTTTTAAAATGAAATAAGGATATTTTTACAGAGATAAAATGTAACAATACCATTTTCACAGTTATAATAACATATTGACCATTTAATGGCTGCATAGACACCATCAAGATTTAGACAACAGTGCCACCACCTGGTAGTAAACAGTCTTTACACTGGAATTTCTGAAGACAATCTGACAATACAGCACAAAATGCATGATATACAGAATAATATTGTACAACTGGAAATAGACATTTTCTTGTTCATTAAATATTTTGTAAAACATGCACATCATGGAAACAAAACCCTCACTCCTATGAAACCTACAAGCCATCCCATCAGTTAGAAGTTAGGTGCAAATGGAGGAAGAAAGTCTTAAAAACAACGGTTTAGCACATTAAGGTTTCCTCCCTTACACTTATATACAACAAGGATCTCACATCAGCAAAATGTGACACCTTTCTTTTTAAATATCGAGTGTGAAAATATTCACTGAACAAAAATCGAACTTCAAGTCAGAGATCATATAAAGGGAGAAATGTTCACTAACAGGGAAGCAAACGTGTGCGTACAGAATCAGATATAAGCTTTTAGTGCGTATGGAGCATCTCTTGAATTTCATCTAATAAAACAAATGAATAACACTCTAAATGTTTTATCTGTATTTCTGTTCATTATAAATAAAGTGTGTTTAGGAAAAATGGGGTCTAGAGAGTGATGGATGTGGAGGTTCTAGGATCCTCTGTGACGACCTGCGTTTGCCCCCATGTGTTGAAGATCCTGGGAGGGGTAATGAATATGGCCAGGCATTCCCATTGGGTCCATGGAGTGGAACATGCAGCTCCGGAAAAAATTAAGAGACCACTGCACCTTTTTCTTTCCTTTCCAAAAAGGTTGAAAAGGAAAGTTATGAGTGAGGAACAGAAGCGTTCAATTTGCAGTGGTCTCTTAATTTTAACCCTTCTGTTCCTCACTCAAAACCTTCCTTTTCGACTTTTTTGGAAAGGAAAGAAAAAGGTGCAGTGGTCTCTTAATTTTTTCCGGAGCTGTAGGTGGCCCAAAGCCTGCCGGTTTGGAAACACTGCATGTTATTACACCTTAGTGCGGCCGACCCAATTTGGCATTGTAAAAACAAAAAAAGTACTCATGTCCAGATTCATTGTGTTCCCAGACACTTCAACCAGGCGCAGAAGGCCTGGTGGAACACTGACTAAGATTTGGCCACTGGAATACATTGTGCCGAAAGAATCTCCAGGTGCATTATAACACGTTGGCTTAGTCGGCTTAATCTGCCCATCATGTCCTGGGAATGTGTTCAGCTGCAGATTTGCCAGATGACTAGATTTGTCACTGACTCATGGCAGAACAGGCAGTCACTGTTTGGTTAAAACGTGTTTACTGGGATAAAATAATGTTACTACAGTAGCTTGCCAGCATTTTCATTGAAGAAACACTGCACATAGTGTTGGAGCTAGTTAGCTTCACTGTCATTTCATTAGAAGGGGCTGGCACCACCTGAAGCATATTTCAGAGAGCCATATTGATGTTGAGTCAAACTGAATTAAAATGAACAGTGGCCTGGCACAGTTGAGAGTTGTGTTTGACATATCGATTGGTCTTCAGCTTGCATAACTCCTTTTACTGAATTTCAAAAAGTCTTGGTAAGTAGTGCCTAAACTAAAAGGACTGGATAGCGTTCCATGTAGTGAATCAAATGTCTATTATAATTGCAAAAAAATACCGCCTATACACTTCACCTACTGGTACCTTCCGACGTACAGCCCCTCGCCTCAAGTTCTCATGGCTAAACCTGCGAATCTGAGTAAAGCTACCTTTATTTGCATACAACTAACATATGTATTTAACAAATATAAATATGCATTTTGAGAGTGGAAGGACTGATCTGGCACACTGCCTGAAACAGAGTCATGCTTTATTCCCACCATGAGCGGCGGAGGCTACAGACAAGGCACATCATTTATGTTATTTATATAAATATATATGTATGTTTTTTTTGTCTATGTTTTTTCTGGCAGCTGCACTCCAGGGCTGGGTGAAGCACTCTTAATGGATTCAGACAGCATTCTATCCCTGCTCCTCTAAAGAAACATTCAACTTTCTTTGTGCGGCACTAGAGTGGTGTTTGAACAGATTTAGAGTGCATGGTCCGTAATGGAACAGTTACTGGTTTGAATTCACAATGTGACAAGCTGAAAAATATTGCCTGTCCTTGAAAAAGACAATTAACTTGAATGGCTCTGTATGACCCATTGTACTGCTGGTGTTTGTCTATGGAGATTTCATGACTATGTGCTGGATTTTATGCACCTGTGGGCAATGGGCGTGGCTGAAACACCTGAACTCAATAATTAGCAGGGGTGTCCACATACTTTTGGCCATAGAGTGTATGTTGACCTTAAATTCATGGGAAGAAATGGTAACTGATTTGCTAAAATTAGATGATGACAAATCCTGTTTTCAGTAAATCACTGTATTAGATTTCTATGGCCACTTTGACAAAGGCCAACATAAAATGGTTGATGAACCAATCGTAAATCAGCAACAGCCTGTGTAAACGGTCTTCTACAGACAGATGGAGTACATTTACATTTCAGTCTAAAACAATAAAAACACTTCTGTAAAATATGTTCCTCTAAGGTGGAAAATCGTATGGAAATTAATGAAATTCTTCTTTACCTGGAGGAGGGGCCATCGTCATGCCAGTAGGTGGGGGTAGACTGTTCATGATAGGTGGGGCAGAGTTGGGGTCCAGGTTAAAGTAGTTAGTTGTGGTGTCTTCATCCACAGGGTGTGGAGACAGTGCTGCAGCAGAAGAACAAGAGGTTGTTATTGGAACTGTACAGTAAAATTCAGTATCTGGGGAGGGGTTCATTTAACACTAGGAGCGCCAAACGCCTACGTAAATTGGCGTTTGAGTTTGTAATTAAAATAAAACTGCCATTTTGAAAGCTACACCCTCCTTCCATGACTTTTCCTAAATAGACGTATATTACATTGTTCCTTTGTCAGAATTCTAAACTCAGAAAAGGAAAACTATTTAGAGACGATTTACCTGTTTTTTTTTACCCTGTTCTCAGACTTAAATCGCCAACAGCCCACGGCACTTAGCGTTGGTACCCAAATGGTACCCAGATGCTAATCACCCCTCACTGAATGCAGGAAGTCAATGGATGAATGTGCGATACTCCCAGATGAATGGTCAGAGCCTTGGTTGAATTTGAATGAACTCACAAATGAAATACAAGATTTCCATGACCATTCAAAAACTTAATTAGGCTATTATTGAAACATAATACAAACGATATAGGATACTTATCACAGGTTATGGTTTTTCAATAGGAGATTCAGCTTATTGTATAGGCACATTTATGAAATATAAATCTAAAATGTCAATCTACAAATGTATTATGCTAAATAATTATTCACGAAACGAAACACCAAGGATATTGTTTACCAGTCACCAATTACCAATTCAACAAAGGTACTACACGTTACTGTTTTTATATTAGGAGAGAAACTAAATTGCACACACATCCTATCATGTCTCTTTGAATTTTCTCTGCTTATTTTACTGAAGATTAATATTCTACAATTGTTTTAGGCTAAATAATTATTCACAAAACGAAATACCAACGATATTCTTTACCAGTCACCAATTACCAATTCAACAAACATATTACATGTTATTGTTTTGATATTAGGAGAGAAAGAGAAATTAAATCACACACACATCCTATCGTCTCTCTGAATTTTCCCTGCTTATTTTACTGAAGATTAATATTCTACAAATGAATTAGGCTAAATAATAATTCACAGAACGAAATACCAACGATATTCTTTACCACTAGAGCTATACCTTGCCATTAAAATCAACTCCATAGCCCAACTACAATCCCCGGGAGAGACCTGCAAGGTCTCTCACCTATAGACAAATCTTATATGCCAGTAATCTAGGAGACTAGAGATATACATTGGCGTTGAAATCAAGCAACCATGCTTTAGGCCAGTGGTTCCCAACTCTGGTCCTCGAGTACCCCCAACAGCACACATTTTTGTTGTAGCCCTGGACAAGCACACCCAATTTAACTCAATGAGAGCCTGATAATTAGTTGACAAATTGAATAAGCTGTGCTTGGCTGGGGCTACAATGAAAATGTGTACTGTTGGGGGTACTTGAGGACCATAGTTGGGAACCACTCCTTTAGGCATACGTACGGCTATTCATGCGGATATCCTCTGATCGTCGCAAACTGGTCGATAATGTCTGTGATTTTACCTTGTACATCACCAAAATTAGATCAAAATGAAAACTAAATTCTAATTGATTTATTTTTGAATAGTTGAAGTGTTGTGTAATTTTCATTTTGTACATTTGTAGGGCATAATAAACAAATGAAAATACTATGGCCTGTGTTCTTAGAAATAATTGTTCTATGTATTCTTTTTTTAGTCGTTTTTTTTCATATGATAAGACCTTCAATACAAACATTCTTGTATTTTTTCAAATTCATTAACCATTTAAAACAAACAAATTCTGTATTTCGTTATTTTTCAGACTATTATATATATATATATATATATATATATATATATAGATGACAACCCAGTAGATGAAATGATGCTCTGGCTGGATGGTGATGCTGTGGAGGAGAATGTGTATGCTAATAGGGACAATTCGTATGCCAGCGCCAAACGAAAAATGGCTTTTGGCGCTGGCTGTTCATTTTCGTTTGAAAGGCATGGCGGTCCTAGTGTTAACGGAGTCATCACTTAACCATTGAATACAAGGCAATATAGAAATGAGTCTGAAGTAGGATGCTCCAAAACACATCCATACTGATCCTTGCATAATGCTACAATTTTTTGGCGGAAAACACTGCCAAAAACCTATGTTTGAATTATGCCATTTATAGCAGAAATCTGTGCAGCAGTGGGAAGAAGAAACAAAAACTTGAGTGCCAACATCATTTACAGTAGGAGTGTGATGCAAGTTGGTTTTGAGTGTTTTCTAACATGCTTTTGACACCTTCTCACAGCGCATGGTAGTCAGTGGCCAGCTTCCGACTCTGCAAAGTGTGACAATTCTCTGTGACAAAACTGTTAAGATGGACCATCTTCAGGCACAGAAAGAGTGACAATAAGACACCACGTAAAAACCTGAACTTGCTTATACAGGTGCTGGTCATAAAATTAGAATATCATCAAAAAGTTGATTTATTTCAGTAATTCCATTCAAAAAGTGAAACTTGTATAATGTATACATTCATTCCACACAGACTGATATATTTCAAGTGTTTATTTCTTTTAATTTTGATGATTATAACTGACAACTAATGAAAACCCCAAATTCAGTATCTCAGAAAAT
>JACXGI010007313.1:0-37251 GCA_016801175.1 Esox masquinongy
AGTTGATGTACTCCTCGATAATTTAAAAATTCCAAAATATTGAATGTCATGGATCGTGTTGCACTGGTAAAGGTAAAGAAAACTATGAGCAAACAGAAAACACCATGGAGAACCACCATGATGGTAAGCGCCCTGAAAAGAGAATGTAGGAAAGCGGAACGTAAGTGGAGGAAAACTAAACTTCAAATTCACTATGATATCTATAAACAAAGCCTTGGTAGCTTCAACAATGAGTTAAGCAGGGCCAGAGAGCAACATTTATCGGGAATGATCAACAAGAATATCAACAATACCCGCACTCTATTTGCCATGGTCGACAAGCTTACAAACCCAATAAAGCAGACAGCATCAGAACTCATGTCCACTGTGAAATGTAATGAATTTGCGTGTTTCTTTAGTGAAAAAATTCTAAGTATTAGACGGACCATCAGAACTACACAGTCTAACAAGGACTCTGTACCGTCACCACGACCACCAAGACATAACTTGGTTATTATGTTGCATTTTATTACAATTGATCAAAAATCCCTAGAAGAAACAGTTCGACATCTTAAAGCTTCCACTTGCTGTCTCGACACACTGCCATCAGACTTTTTTAAAACAATTTTTAACTCTATAACAATGGACCTACAGCAAATAGTTAATAGCTCCCTGCAATCAGGCATTTTCCCAACGTCTCTAAAAACAGCTGCCATTAAGCCCCTATTAAAAAAGAGAACACTGGATGCATCTATAATGAACAACTATAGACCTGTATCAAATCTCCCTTTTATAGCCAAGATCATTGAGAAGGTTGTCTTCTTTCAACTCAGCAATTTTGTGACCTCAAGCGGTCTCTTAGACAAATTTCAGTCAGGTTTCCGACCTCACCACAGTACTGAAATGGCCCTGATTAAAGTTTTAAATGATATACAGCTGAATACTGATTCTGATAAAATAACAGTTCTGGTTCTATTAGATATCAGTGCAGCATTTGACACTGTAGATCATAGAACACTTATAGAAAGACTGGAAAATTGGGTAGGACTCTCCGGGACAGTCCTTGATTGGTTCAGATCTTATCTAGATGGCCGGAGTTACTTTGTCACCATTGGTAATCATGAATCTGATAGGGTGGCTATGACATGCGGAGTTCCACAGGGATCAGTTCTCGGACCGCTTCTGTTCAATCTCTATATGCTACCTCTGGGCAAAATTCTACACAACAACAACATTAACTACCACAGCTATGCTGATGATACTCAAATATATATGGCTCTCGAACCGTATGACAACAGCTCAATAGACTCTCTGTGTCACTGTATAGAGCACATAAATACCTGGATTAACCAAAACTGTCTACAATTAAACCAAGATAAAACTGAGATTATTGTGTTTGGCAACAAAAATAAAAGAACTAGTATTAGTAAAGAGCTAGACTCTCGGGCCCTTAAAACCAGGGATCAAGTGCGTAATCTTGGTGTTCTAATAGACTCAGACCTCCTATGTGTTCTAATAGCCTCATAGCTTCCTATGTTTTTATCCCATTTTTAATCTTTTTTTAATCTTTATATGTTTTCTTATTGTATTTTTATTATTATGCTGTTTTCATTTGTTTTGATGTTTTAATTTGAGTATTTCTTTTTATGTTATTGTATTTTTATATATTTTTTATTTTATTTTTCTTTGTAAAGCACATTGAATTGCTTCGATGTATGAATTGTGCTATATAAATAAACTTGCTTGCTTGCTTGCTTCTAATTGCACCTAGAATTTCTATACAAACAGCCGGTGGCAGGGCCTTCTCTCATAGAGCTCCACTACTGTGGAATGATTTGCCAAATAAGGTTAGAAATACAGACTCAGTGCAAACTTTCAGGTGTCTACTAAAGACTCATCTCTTTAGCATAGTCTACGATTAAGTGTAGTCTGGCCCAGGGGTGTGAAGGTGACCAGAAAGGCTTGATACTGTCCACCCATGCTGTCTTTTCAGATGGGCTCTCATCGCCACTGGGATGCCCTCCCTCCAATGCCATTCGGGGGCGGAGTCACTGGCTTGTTGTTGTCTCTCTGTTGCACACATTGTGCAATTGGGCTGAACCCTGCTGGCAATACTCGTCCCTCATTTCAGGGTGGTTGCGGTTGGTGGGTGTCCCTTTGGTTGATGCTTGGCAATGTGGGTGGATTAATTTCCTGCCTGCATGTCTCATCCCAAAGGTCTTACGCTGCTATATTATTGTGCCGGGGGAGTAGGGTCAGTTCTCCTTCTCCACTATAAATCCTTGTAGATCTAAGGAATGCATTTTCTAAATTTTCTCTGTCTCCTGTCCTGTTTTAAACTTAGGAGGACATGAGGTCTTGGCCCACACCTCCGGAGTACCAGGCTTGAAAGACTCATTGCTGTCCCTGTCCAAAGTCCTCCTGGTTGTGTTGCAGATCAAGATGATACCTGACGATTTCAGCTGCCACACGATTTCAGCTGCTACTTCAATGATCCTCTTCAAAAAGCCTTTGAAGCCATAATTGACTCAATGGGTTTTAGCCAACATGTCTCAGGTCCAACGCACTGCCACAATCAAACCTCAGATTTAGTCCTGTCATTAGAAATAGATATTGTAGATCTAATAATTTCCCCCCAAAATCCTGGAATATCGGATCACTGTCTCATTACATTTACTGTTAAAACAAGAAAGCCACTTGCTCTGCAAACAATGAGTTTCAAAAGCCGTACTATAAATTCTCAGACTAAAAATAGATTTCTTGATATTCTTCCAAGCTCGCTCATCAATGACAGAGTAAATACATCCACATGGTCTTCTGACCTGGACTAGGTTTAAATAGACTCTGGACTCAGCCCACATGCATTTATTAATTATTACAATTTGTACTCTTAATATGTTCACCCAGCACAGCCAGCAGAGGACTGGGCACCCCTCTGAGCCTGGTTCCTCTCTAGGTTTCTTCCTAAATAAATCTTAGGGAGTTTTTCCTAGCCACTGAAATTCAACACTACTGTTGTTTGCTCCTTGGGGTTTAAGGTCGGGTGTTTTGTAAAAGTACTTTGTGACAACTGCTGATGTAAAAAGGGCTTTATAAATAAATTTGATTGATTGACTGATTGAACTACGCTTTGTAATTCTCAATCGAGAGGAATGTGTTCCTTGCCAGTGCAGTCCATCCATCACAATATAACCATAAAGTTTTACTTTAGGCTTACTATAATGTTGCTACTGAAGCTTGTGGCCAGCAAAGTTTTAGTCTGGCTGTACTATACCTATAATGAAAACAATGACTCCAATCACTCCATGGCGGGATTGTTTCTTTAGAATTACTCCATGGCTGGTTAATTTTTTAGAGAACAATGACAGTTGAATAGCCAACCACTACGCTGTGTGAACTACTATGTAAATCGAAAGCGATGGCTGAATCTCAAACCGCATGTTACATACTACGTACTACAAGTACGTACTTCACGGATGATGGTGAATTATGTACTGTTTTGTATATAGTAACACACATTAACATCACACCAAGTTGAATAATTAGCTAGACACCATTAAGCATTATGTATGACTAATTCATTAAGTTTCTCATTAAGTTTACTTCCACCACAAATAGCATCTATGAACTGTATGGCTTTTGCCACTGGATGTTTTAACAGCTTATTAGCCAGTAATAGTCCTACGAGTATCTACTTACTACTTGGAATAGTCATAAGAATTGAGCAATTTCTAGCAAGACTGAAGATGAACTTTACACTGCCAAAGTTATTTCATTTCATGGCACAACAGCGTTCATTTTTCTTTCATTCTTGAATGACATTGATACAATAACTGTAAATATAGGTGACGATTACTGACTTTTTTGTCAAGTGAAAAGACAAGAGAATTAGTAGAAACTCCTCCTCTTTTACTGAGCAAGGGGTTATGGTCTATATTACTACAAAAAGCAGGTATGGATGATTACTTCGAAAATCCACCAGAAATAGTCACAATATAACCATAAACAGTTTTGTTTTAGGTTTACTATAACATAGCTACTGAAACTTGTAGCCAGCGAAGTTTTTGTCTATCCTGAACAAATCCTAATGCATAATATATTTTGTCCGTGACGAGGATCAAACACCGGTCGCCTACAAGGCAGTCCGCGTCTCTAACCACTACGTGATTTAACAGTGGGTAATCAGCCAGTCACTCACTCGCTCACCTACTCAGAAAGAGACATTTGCTCTTCTTGGTCGGCTCCGCTTATGTGGCGCGGCAAAAATTATTTGCATAAGAGATCGATTATTCATAAATGAATAATCCATTTACCTTCTCTCTGCTAAATGTATCTTTCTTAAAACTTGTAGTTTTACAACTTCAATGCCAACCCTTTATTTAAAAGGTCTAGAGCAGGGGCCATACACAAGTGATATTTTATATAATTGTGGAGAAACTGTTCTCACAACTGTATTCCAGTCTATCCTTAAATTCCCACTTTCTTGTATAAACCATTAACATGGCTTTATATGAAAAAAAATCTTTCAAAAAAAATCTTCATATCATGTAGTCTTCATATTTTAGAAGCTTTGAACGTAAAACCCCATTTCCAAAAAAGTTGGGACACTGAAAAATGGGAATAAAAACAGAATGCAAAGATATGCAAATCATTTAAACCTCATATTCAATAGAAAATATTACAAAGACAACATAATGTTGAAACTGATTTTTTTTTATTTTTCCCTGAAAAATATATGCCCACTTTGAATTTGATGCCAGCAACTTGTCTGAAAAAAGTTGGGACAGGGGCACCAAAAGATGGGAAACATTGTGTAATACATGAACATAGTGAAACATCTCACAGCTAATTAGGTTAATTGACAACAGGTCAGTAATATGATTGATATGAATCGATATGAATGAGCATCCCAAAGAGGATGTGTCTTTCAGAAGCAAAGATGGCGAGGGGTTCACCACTCTGTGAAAGACTGCGCAAGCAAATAGTGCAAATTTAAGTATAAAGTTTCTCAACGTAAAATTGCAAAGAGTTTGGGGATCTCATCATACACGGTACATAACATAAACATACATAAAGATTCAGAGAATCTGGAGAAATCTCTGTACGCAAGGGACGAGGCCAAAAACCAGTATTGGATGGCCGTGATTTTGGGCCCTCAGGCAGCACTGTACAAAAAACACGATTCTGAAGTGGACATCCCTACATGGGCTCAAGAACACTTGTGAAAACCATTGTCTGTGAACACTGTAAGTCGCTGCATCTACAAATGCAAGTGAAAACACTACCATGAAAAGAAGAAACCATACATAAACAACACCCAGAAATGCCGGCGCTTTCTCCGGGCCCTAGCTCATTTTAGATGGACTGAGGTGAAGCGGAAAACTGCCCTGGGGTCTGACAAATCAAAATTTAAGATTATTTTTGTGAATCATGGATGCCACGTCCTCCGGTCTAAAGAGGAGAGGGGGCATTCGGCTTATTATCAGCGGACAATGCAAAAGCCAGTATCCGTGATGGTATGGGGGTGTGTTGTGGACTTTCTTGAACTGATGTATTTTTTATTCTACAAATGTATAAAGGAATTACTGGTTAAAGTATTGAGTAAATGGGAAAGTACTGAGTCCCCATGTTTAGATAAGAAAAGGAATGTGGCAAAGGGGGATCTGGTCTCTGTTTATTTGTTTATGGTCATCATTGATTGGTATCAGTAGGTCATTAGGTCCTCTGTCAATCTGTTTATCTGTTTAAACCATCAGTGTATCTGTTCTTTGTCCAGATGGTATGTGGCTCTTCTGAGTTGAAAAGGTTGCCTACAGAGTCTTTAGTTCCCTGAGGTAAGGTGGGGGGACAGCCTGCCCAATCTATACCTAGGTATAGATTGAACAAAGGGGACATGTATTGTTGACATAGGACAGCTGTGCAGTATCTTACCACACCGCTTTTTCTGTATAAGTACTGATGATTGTCCTGTGTTACTTTAGAGGTTCTCCACGTTTACTTCGTGACTGTGTATTCCCTCTCCTTGCAAGAAATAAAGCTGTTGATTGTGCAAGTTTTCCTCTGTCTTACCTACCATTTTTGTAAACTGTATGGACTTTTGAATAGCCATCATAGGTGCATTAGTGCACATGGAATGGGTGACTTGCACTTTTGTGAATAAATGCTGAACAATATATGCAGGTGTTGGAGCAACATATGCTCCATCCAGACAATGTCTTTTCCAGGGAAGGCCTTGCTTATTCAAGCAAGACAATGCCAAACCACATTCAGCATGTATTACAACAGCATGGCTCTGTAGTAAAAGAGAAACTGGCTAAACTGGCCTGCCTGCAGTCCAGACCTGTCATCCATTGAAAACATTTGGTGCATTATGAAATGAAAAATACGACAAAGGAGACCCGAACAGTTGAGCAACTGAAATCCTATACCAAGCAAGAATGGGAAAACACTTCATTTTCAAAACTACAGCACTTGGTCTCCTCAGATCCCAAATGCTTACAGAGTGTCGTTAAAAGAAGAGATGATACAACATAGTGTTAAACATGCTCCTGTCCCAAACTTTTTGAAACATGTTGCTGGCATCAAATTAAAAATGGGCACGTATTTTTCCAAAAACAATAACATTTCTAATTTTACGCAGCGTCCCAACTTTTTTGGAAACATGGTTGTATTTGGGGTTATGCATAAATGATTTTTGACAGAGTTTTGGCAGCCTGCTATGGTAACCTTGGTCAAACAAGGTCATCAAGGTGATGACGACCAAGATGGCGGTGTGTGTACTTCGCGAGGCCCAGCGTCTACCCAGTTTTTGCAAATTAGCAGTAATTTACTTAATAGTTCATAGTTTATTCACTCAGTACAGCCTGGCATACACTCTAAACAGCCGACAAGAACTCCTGGACATTGGAGCACAATCCACAGAAAAAGTTTCTGACAACTTCCAACTTCCACCAGAAGACGCCCCGGGAGACACTATTTACATCGACGTCAGGAAGTGCCCGGAGGTGGCGTCGAGATCATAAACAAAGGCGAGGGAAGCGTGCAGGCCTCCAGGCTAGGCTAAAGGCTAGGCCCCCCATTGCCCTTCACTACCTAGCATTTTCCTCGCTAACGTATGGTCACTGGTGAACAAAATGGACAAAATACGACTGAGAAGCATCTCACAAAAATGGATTATGTATTGCAGCGTCATGATTTTCTCAGAAACGTGGCTTAACAACAACATACCCGACAACACAAATGAGCTAGAGGAGCGTAACATCTTCAGGGCTGATCAGCCAGCAGAGGACTCCAGTAAGACCAGAGGAGGTGGGCTGTGCATTCCTGTAAACAAAACATGGTGTACAGACACTACCTAAACGGTCAACCAATCTGGAGTACCTGATGATTAGGTGCAGGTCATTTTACTTGCCCTGGGAGTTTACATCTATTGCTGTTATTGCAGTCTACATACCCCCGGATGCTAATGCTAAACTAGCAATGAAAGAACTGCAGGCTGCCCTTAGCAAACAGCAGATCCCCTCCCCTACCTGGAACCGTCTGATCACCTTTCACTGTTCCTACTCCCCAAGTATTTACCACTCATTAAATGTGTGAAACCATCAGTGAGGACAGTCAACGTGTGGTCAGAGGGGTCAGACTCACTTCTACAGCACCAGTTTCAACACAGAGACTGGAGTTTGTTTGCCACTCAAGCCACCCTTGACTTTTATATGGACATTGAAACACATGCTTCTTCTGTTCTGGATTACATCAAAATCTGCATCAACAGTCACCACCAGAGATGGGCAAAGATACATCAAAATGTATTTTAAAATAAGATACCAAATACCTTAATTTGAAGTGTATCAAAATAAACTACAAAATACAGCAGCCACACCATGTATCAATAATGAATATTTGTATTTTAAAAATACTAAAAATACTTTTACAAGGGAGCATGAAATCACTTTGCAAACCTTCCATCTATCAGCGTATTTGATCTATCCCTTCACCAGTACACTGACTCAGTTGATTTAAGTAGACAATGTTCGATAGCAACAGCTTTTCTCTGCCAAATGAATCATGTGATAAATCTGACATATGCAACCAGTTAACAGATCAAATATTCACATATCCCTGTCATCACCCAGATGAAGGTTAGTTTTAAAGTAACCAACAGTTTAATGTTTAATTAACAGTTTGCTAATGACTCATAATTGTATCCTAATTTAGTTACTTGGTGTTTGGTAATGAAGGGCCTACATTGCATCAGCAACACTGACACAATGACAAACAAGTCATTCATAAGAAGACAACTGATGGCACCTTTATTCATAGCAACTAGTTTCTAAGTCATTCATGATTTGATTGTTAATCATGAATATAACAATAAATTATGTGTCAGGCAGTCATTCATGCAATTGTATGCAAAATCATGATCCTACTAAACAGCTAATTTAATTAGGGTACAATCTCGTACCCTATCTCGTATCTTTGTGCACAACCGACAAAAACATAGGCTGAAAGTAACAAGCTAACGTTAACTGTGATGGCTGTAACTTGTGTCAAATATTTAACGATTTAGCCTAGGCTACTCAAACGAACACAAAAACTTTACATGAACTGTCAAAAAATTGATGGAACGCTGGCAATCTACAGGTTTCTCACCTTAACCTTCTTCTTCGGGTATGGATTAATTTTCTGTTCTGATCTCAACAAGTCTGGGCAAATTTCTGAGTAGGCAACAATCAGAGGTAGCATTTTTATGATGTCATCATGTAGACTTTTCACAAAGTATTTTACAGAATTTTTAAACAACACAATACAAAACACTAAAGTATTTTGATACAAAATATGAAGTCATTTTCATCAATCCTATCAAATACAAATAATAAAATCCTATTTTGTATTTGAAATACGTATGCTCATCGAGGGCCAACCTGAAAAGGGGCATCAAGATGACTAATTGACCACAAACTGCGGATTAAGGAGCACTTCAACAACAACTCTGAACCCCGACGCATGTGGCAGGGCATCCAAGCCATCACAGACTACCGGCCGAACAACCCTACCCTCACAGCCAACGATGTCGTCTTCACCAACGAGTTAAACAGGTTCTATGCCCGCTTCGACAGGGACAACAAAGAGTCAGCCATTAAAGCTGAACTCCCCCAGATGATCCCCCACTCATACTATCCACCGCTGATCTGTTGTCTACACAGAGCAGGGTGAATGCACGCAAGGCTGCTGGTCCTGATGGCATCCCAGGGCGTGTGCTCAAAGCATGTGCTGGGCAGCTGGCCGAGGTCTATACTGACATTTTCAACCTGTCACTGGCCCAGGCGGCTGTCCCCACATGCTTCAAGACCACAACCATTGTCCCAGTTCCAAAGCAGTCAACAGCGTCTAGCCTGAATGACTTCCAACCTGTCGCACTCACCCCCACGATCATGAAGTGCTTAGAAAGACCCATCGTAAGTCCTGCCTCCCTCCAACACTGGATCCCTACCAGTTTGCCTACCGGTCGAACAGGTCTAGAGAGGACACCAGGGATGTGAGAGAGTGGTTCGAAAGGTTTACCACTTAAAAGGTTACCGGGGGACAGCCAGGGAAATAAATGCAAGGGAACGGAATGTAACCTTAGTGATAAATAAACATAAATATATAATTTGACTCCATATTGTTACTAAATAAATGTTATCGTAAATGACCATATGTTGGAAGTCCTTAGTAAAGTTTAGCTACTCCTTTCGTCACAAGCCTAACATTAAAATGACATGAGTTTCTGGATCCATCCAGACTGGTCAGAAACCCAGAACTCAGGGATGGCCACAATGGCATTTGTTTCGCGGTTCACCTAGACCAAGGAACTGAGGGATGCCCACAATGGCATTTGTTTCGCGGTCCACCTAGACCAAGGAACTCAGGGATGCCCACAATGGCATGTGTCCCTGGGACCATCCAGACTGTTCAGAGACCCAAAACTCAGGGATGGCAAGTCTGGTCACTTCGACTCATGTAGGTGTGTGATTATCAGTAGCCATACGAGCTCGAGTGCGAAGACGAATGAGGAGTGTCGTAGTAATCTATATTCCAAAGTAATACAATTTATTCCAATCAAGTAATAAAGTTAAAACACAAAATATAGTTACATACAAACACAATTCAACATCATCCCAACTAGTCTAAAAGTCTACTAAGTATACACTATAAGACACACTATAGCACGAAGGTGTGCTATGAGCTTCTGTTAACAATAGACCCCTAAATATGACCACAACACAACGTGTTGGGAGGTCTCTCAAACAATGACAAACTCAAATAACTTTTTGGAGACATGGCTATTTATCCTAAAATCAGATATATCTAAAACACTCCCCCAAATAGTCATTAGCATTACTTTACCTTGGTGAACACAATGAATACAAAGGACAGGAACTATCCCACTTAATCAATGCAAAATTACTGAATGGACAGGGCGTTGCCTCCAGTTGTTGTCAGGCATGCAACAAGGACAATAATTTCTACAATGTTCTTGTAAAGTTTGATCCATAACGTGTACAGTACAATAAAGCATATCAGACTATTCTGCCCTTGATGGAGAACAGCGGAAATCCAAACACTACAGATAAATGTTCACAATATCATGCATTTAGTTACATTCCAGTTTGTTCAGAGTTTCACACCTCTCCAGGTGAGCTCAGGAGGGTGGGGCTGATGGCCCACACCTGGTATTCCAGATCTTTAGAGAAGCAAATGTTATGCAGGACCCCTGATTAACATCACCAAGGGTGTGTTGGAGACTTGATGCGACCAGAGGTGCCTCTTCATCGAATACAATTCCACTCTTCCTCAACAGACATTTCTCATTACACCACACCATCTCCACAGCTTTACACTCTGTCCGGACCCACTTGGACAAAACCAACACTTATGTGAGAATGCTATTCATGGACTTTAGCTCAGCATTCAACACGGTCTTCCCCTCTAGGCTGGTCAACAAACTCCATGACCTAGATATCAGCCTCTCTCTCAGCAACTGGACTGGACTTCCTAACCAACAGACCCCAGTCTCTCAGGTTAGACAACTTCACCTCCTCCACCCTGATCCTGAACACTGGTGTTCACCTTTCTGCGTGCTGGTGTTCACCTTTCTGCGTGCTGAGCCCCCTCCTGTACTCCCTCTTCACCCACAACTGCATTCCTGTACACAGTTCCAACACCATCGTCAAGTTTGCGGACGACACCATGGTGGTAGGCCTGATCAGTGACAATGATGAGTCAGCCAACAGGGAGGAGGTCAAGTGCCCTGGCGGCATGGTGCACTGACAACAACCTGGCCCTAAATGCAAAGAAGGCTAAGGAGCTCATTGTGGATTACAGGTTTCAGTCACGCCCCAGTTCTCATCGATGGCACTGAAGTGGAGCGTGTGTCCAGCTTCAAATTCCTGGGTGTCCACATCTCCAAGGACCTCTCCTGGACCGTGAACACCTCAACCCTGGTCAAAAAGGTGCAGCAGCGCCTGTACTTCTTGAGGAGGCCCACTTATCTTCCAAGATTATTGTGAACTTCTACCGCTGCACAATCGAGAGCTTTCTGACAAACTATGCCACAGTGTGGTTTGGCGGATGCTCCGTGGTCGACTAGAGGGCCCTGCAACGGGTGGTGAAAACTGCCCAGCACTTCACTGGTGCCCAGCTCCCAGCCATCGTAGACCTCCAGCAAAAGCAGTGTCTGTGTAGGGCGCGCGGCATCATCAGAGACCCTTCACATCCATACCACAAACTGTTTGCCCTCCTACCATCAGGCAGGTACAGGTGTCTTCGTTTCCACACCAGCAAGCTCAGGAATAGTTTCTTTACATCTACGGTAACACTGCTGAACTCTGTGACGCATCACTAACCATACCCAGCACTGACTCTCAAGGGACCTTGTTGCATTACTCCCTTGTGCTACTAGACTCTGACACTGCCTTGCAAAGTCTGATAAGGAAGTTTTCAGTTGTTACATGTACGCGTCTACCTCAAGAACCTCATTGCTACTATCCCTGCATTTCATTTGCTTATGCCACCTTGCACCTTTATTTTGCCTGCACTGCACATTTAGAATTGCCATTGTACTTGCTTTTTTCAGTTGTTACATGCACATGTCTACCTCGGGAACCTCATTGCTGCTCTCCCTGCATTTTAGTTGCACATGCTACCTTATACCTCTAATTTGCTTTTGTACAGTCAGAATTGTCATTTGTACTTGCATTTGCCTCATCGCACAACTATTATATATTTTTCTCTCCTAAATTCCTCAACATTAAAACCTTTCTATTTTTAAGCTCAAAACAGCTATCAGCCGACCACAAAGATTTCTGCCAGGGCCATTCTCGTAAAGCGCTCAGTCCCTCAGTTGGAAATTCAATTACCAAGTAGAAAGTAATTTGCTTTCTTCCAAAAGAAATATTTCCTTCCACATTGTCAACTTAAATCCTGGAATCTGTGCCGCTTTAACTTCAGAATTTAAGCATTGATGGTGATACAACCACAGAATTTATAGATTTTCATTTAGGGGTTGATATATTGTGGGTTGCAGCATCATTGCTGTAAGGAGGCTGCTTTGTCTGTGGAGGAGATTCATTACTCCCTTTCCTATTTTGCAGCTTTTATTAGCATTATGATCATTATTCTGTCAAAAAACATTTGCATTTTTTTCAATCAAGTCACAACAATATTTCAACAAAAAATGTTAAAATCAATATGACATTATGGGAATTTACTATTAACATAAATCAAAATGCAATTTCTTAAAGCAGAAAAATTTGGTACACCCCTAGCTTCAGTAGCTGGTGTTTTCCCCGTTGGTTGCAAAAACTGTAGCCATTTCTTTTAACTGTAATTTCTTTAACATTGACATTGACAGGCAGACATTTTTGCCCACTTTTTTATAGTACTGCTTCAACAGTGTCATGTTCGATGACTTTCTTCAAGTCTACCCACACCATTCTGATAGGACTGAGATCTGGGATTTGGCTTGGACATTTTCTACTTCTTCTTTTGAGCCTTTCTGTTGTAGCTTGTATTATGCGTTCATTGTCCTGTTGCAAGATCCACCTTCAGTTCAGTTTTTTGACAAATGGCTTCATATTCTCCTTAATATTTCTTTAGTACAATAAGGCATAACTCGTGGTTGACTCATTGGACCTGAGGGAGCAAAGTAGCCCCAAATCATAATCCCACCACCTCCAAGCATTACGGTTGGTATGAGGTTCTTCTCAAAGGTAGAGTTTTGTTTTGGCCAAACATAGCATCTGGCATTGCAGCCAATGAACTCCACCTTTGACCATCTGTCCAGAGCACATGGTTCCAGTAGTTTTTGTCTTTACCCAGGTCTTGTTTGGGAAATTTCTGCTTCTTCCTTCCTGACCTCCCACGTCGGCCAAGGTTTTGCAGTTTCTTTCTGACAGTTGACTCTTGAATTTATGCACTTGAATTGTTGCAAGAGAGGCCTGTAAATCCCTTGTTGTTGCCCTGAGATTCTTAGAGACTTCTATGATTTTCGATCAGCTATTGGTTTGAATTGAGTAGATTGCAAGTGTCTGGAATTTTTGTAGTTGGTCCTTGGACCCTGCAATGATGTACTTGGCTTTGTAACCACACCCAGATCAATAATCTTTCTTCTGGTGGCCTTGGATAGTTCTTTTCCTTCCTCTTATGTTACCATACATCTATGGTTAACACCAAACCAGACCAAGTAAGGAGGGACCAAGTAAGTTCTCTTTAATGATTTTGTAATACTTTTTGGTGCACCTGATTCTAATTTGACCTTTATGTGTAAAGGTATGGCTATACTAATTGCATTTCTGTTGATTTTAATTGCATAAATCATTTCAAAGTTTATTATTTTTGGTGCTATTTCTTAATTGGGTTACCTTTATCAATGAATGTGGTGGGAATTTAGCACAAATATACATTTGTTGAAATATGTACAAACAAAACTTTGAAATATGTACAAACAAAACTTTTACTTTCCATTAACTTTCCAAGGGATGTACTTACTTTTCTACATGACGACATACACCGATCAGCCATAACATAATGACCACTGACAGGTGAAGTGAATAACACTATCTCGTTATCATGCCACCTGTCAGTGGGTGGGATATATTAGGCAGCAAGTGAATATTCTGTCCTCAAAGTTGATGTGTTAGAAGCAGGTAAAAGGGGCAAGCGTAAGGATCTGAGCGACTTTGACAAGGGCCAAATTGTGATGGCTAGAAGACTGGGTCAGAGCATCTCCAAAACTGCAGCCCTCGTGGGGTGTTCCCGGTCTGCAGTGGTCAGTACCTATCAAAAGTGGTCCAAAGAAGGATAAGCGGTGAACTGGCGACAGGGTCATGGGCGGCCAAGGCTCATTGATGCACGTGGGGAGCAAAGGCTGGCCCATGTTTTGGCAACAAAAGGGGGACCTACACAATATTAGGCAGGTAGTCATAATGTTATGGTATCAGTGTATTTATTTTAGTGTTGTGCTGAAGCTTTCTAACTTTCTAAACTCACCATGAATGCAGCTGCCAGGCTTGCCCTCTGGTCAGGAAGCAATCTTACAAAGGATCCATACAATGAGCTTTACTCCAGAGGACAATAATTCAGTAGGTTCTAATGTACAAATAACTCCAAAGGACACACATTCATTCTTGGGACACTAATCAAACACTAGTCAAATCAAGTAAAACATTTTTTAAAAAGGAGCAAAATTGCCACTATCTTAAACCATTACATCATTGGCAAATACCATCTGAGGCCAGTGCACACCCTAAAACATATACAGCTCTGGAAAAAATTAAGAGACCACTGCAACACACGCGCACACATATACATGCGCGCACGCACATGCGCGCACACAGCGTGATGAATAAAGAACATAATCATCAAAGTAGACAAGAATATCTTGAAATATACAGTTCCGGAAAAAATTATGAGAGCACTGCACCTTTTTCTTTCCTTTCCAAATAAGTTTTGAGTGAGGAACAGAAGCGTTCAATTTGCAGTGGTCTCATAATTTTAATGCTTCTGTTCCTCACTCAAAACCTTCCTTTTCAACTTTTTTGGAAAGGAAAGTAAAAGGTGCAGTGGTCTCTTAATTTTTTCTGGAGCTGTATAAGTGCTATCAACATTTTGTTTTTCCTCACACAACGCAAATACAAGCATTACAAGCATTTTTGCATTTCACTGGTAGAGATGGACCATCTACAGTTCATTTCCAGGTTGTAAGCAAACCACAATACTCAGAATTACTAGCGATTATTCAAAGCAGCAATTGTTTTCAAAATAACTAGCAAGCTCCTGAGAATCTGCAAAAACTGGTCCAATAGCTCAACTGAACAAGGACAACCATGTCTACCCGCCACTAGTGTGATCAGTCAATCAGGACAACACAAAGGCCACAATAATTGCTACAAAACATATCTCTATTCATCTTTATATCAGAAAGCAGGTTGACTTGACCAATGGCATCATTAACTTTCCCAGTGCAAAAACAAAAATGCTGCAAACACTCCAAATACTTTTTTACTGTGGATTTTTTCTTTAAGTACCTTCCCTATCTCCCAGTCCCAGAATGGTGTGGCCTTGAGTGGAACAGACTGTATCATAAACATGGGCATTTATCTAGAGTGTCTAAACACAAAACCACAAGTTTAACCATCAGTTATACACATCTGACCTTACAGTTAGTTATCAACAAGGACCAGTTGGCTCCTAACAAGGCTTCTATGTGAAAATGTCACTGTCAACAAATGGTCTAAACAAAGTTTTTGGTATTTTTTGGTGCCACAAACAATATTTGATTTAGGCAGCCAGGCTATGATATAGTTTTCATGAAGATAGTTGACATTAGGTTGTTGAATAAGAAAAATATAACATTTTCTACCTTCAGAATGACTAATGGTAAGCAAGTTAAGCTGCTTTATAAAGGACTAAGCTTACGTCTCTTTTTTCACGTTCAATCATTATTGCATAACTTATAGTCTTATTTTGTGTTAAGGTTAGTTGTGGTTAAGACATAACAAAGGGAGTTTTTTTGTATATCCTTGAACATTGGTTTCAAACAGGGATAATAAGACCCTACTGGTACTTGGCATAACCACAGAGAGTACTAAAGACTCATGAGACCATAGGCTTTCTGGTAATATATTATCAAGAATTTGCAATGCTGGTGGATGGTACTGTTTACTATTTTGATGTTTGTGTTTACACCTGATTTGTTTTACTTATTTTCTGTGTTGTCTTATGTGATGAAGGGAAGCATACAAGTCCCATTTTGTAATTCTATAATTGAACTACATAATTAATCCATAATATTTAATATGCTGTTTATTTAAAATGAGTGACCATTGTTTACTCTTTGATGCTGATTTGTCAGGATGACACTGATAACACTAATATTTAATTTGTCAAGTCTGCAGTGTTGATGTAACCGCTTTGCACCACTAGATGTCCTTCAGTCTTAGGTTTCTCTCTCTTGCTGACAAAAGCCAAATCCTCTTTATTTGCTACTGCAAGGATGGCAATGGTTAGTGAGCATAGAGCCACATACCAGATAATGAGCTAAAAGATAAGGAGCAGTAAATATTACATAATGGATTAACAGTACAAATGACACAATGTATGTACATGAAAGGAAATGAACAAGAGGGAATTCAGTACACCATAAATATTTTGTTTATAGTTCATCGTCCTAGTTTGTCTACAGTTTGTCATCTATGAGCCAGATGATTGGTTGGTAAGTGCCACAGCCAAGAAATATTGCTTATTACATCCTGTTTCCTATAATTCAGGAATTAGTGTTAAGTATTATTTATTTGGTGATTGCAACAGGTATCAATACTGCAACAGGACCAATCTAATTGGTCAGTATATGTAAATTGCATTGGTGAAAAAAGTATTTTAAAAGTAAGAAATATGTTTTACAAAGCATGTGCTGACATGTTTAGTTGAAATGGTTAATTACCCAAGATTGAGTTTTGACTTGTTTTTGTCTTCTGCCACACATTAACCCCCCACAGGCACACACACAAGTGCTGCTTCAAAGTATGTGAGCCCCTTGTGCAATTATGTATTTTTTTTAGTTCACCAGTAAATCTTTATTTAATCAGAATCAGTCAGTTTTATCAATTATATCAAGTTCATAGTTACTAATTCCATATGTTGGTTTAGAGGAAATCATGCAAAAACAAAATTAAAAAGGAATAAGTGCAGGTGCAAAAAATAGTGAATACCAAGTTACATCAAGTAGCTAAGTACAATCTGGTGGGTAAAGAATGGGATACCAAATTAAATAATCAAAGAAGGAATCCTTAGGAAAGAGTTAGGTGTCAGTTTGGTGTTACCCGTACAGAATGCAAAACACACCATGCCAAGAGGAAAAGAGATCTCAGAGGACATCAGGAAAAGGGTAGTGCAAGCACATCAGTCTGTGGAAGGTTATACAACCACCTCTAAAAGATTTGAGCAGTCCACTGTGAGGCAAAAGATATAGAAATGGTGAGCATTTAACATGATAGCAACTCGGCCTAGATGTGGACGTCCTTTCCAAAATATCCCGAAGAGTCACAAGAAAAATAATAATTAAGCTAAATACCAAACAATACATAACATCTGGAGATTTGCAGATCCCCCTTCTGCATCTCAGGTTGCTGTGCATGCATTAACAATAAGAACGCTGAATTGAAAGGGCATTAATTGAAGGGTTGCTAGGAAGAAGCCTCTGCTGTTCAAAAAGAACCAAACTGCATGTCTTAACTTTGCTAGAGACCACCTGGACAAACCTGAAGGTTTCTGGAAGTCCATTCTTTGGAAGGAAGACTCCAAAATTTACCTTTTTGGTCACAGTCAAAACCGATATGTTTGTCGAAAACCCAACACTGCCTAGCACCAAAATTACCTTATCCCAACAATCAAGCATGGTGGTGGGAATGTCAAGACCTGGGGCTGCTTTTGCTCCTCTGGAACTGGTCGACTGCACATCCTTAAAGGAAACATGAATTCTGAGGTATACCAGGAGATCCTTGAACAGAACGTCATGCCATCAGTCAAGGAGCTGAAGCTGGGCTAAAAATGGGTCTTCCAACAAAATAACAATCCAAATCATTCAAGCAAATCTACCAAAGAATGTCTCGGGAGAAAGAAGATTTGTGTTTTGGATTGGCTAAGTCTAAGTCTTGACGTTAACTCAATTGAGATGCTGTCAGTACATGCCAGATACCCATAAAACCTCACTCAATTGTCTGTGAGAGTTCTGTAAAGATCAATGTATACCTCTAATTTTTGTTACATGCACATTCACAATGACCTGGTTGCGCCACTCTGGGTTTTTACCAAGTGAGCTGTGCGTCAATTTGTGTTTTTTCTGCAGTTAATGCACTTTATTTTCTAGCTTTCTTTTGTGCCGGATAGAGGCTCGCATTTAGTGATTGGTCAGAAGTCTGCAAATTTCCCCTCATCTGTGATCTATGGTTTATTGGATTGATGACAAAATCTTCTTCCTTTGAATTTTATCAGGAAGTCAGTGTTTTGAAAATGGAAAATAGATAAAGCATGTTGGATCTCCAGGTTGCTGAACAAGTCCAACAGTACCGGCATCTACACAATGCTGGTAGTTGTCGTTATAAAGATCAATTCATAGGATGAAATCCCTGCAACGCTGGGGTTGAAAGTTACTAGTTGAAGTTCACAGTGAACGTCTATTTCTTGCCAGTTCAGTCTCTTTGTGCACAGGCACCTACTTACATCCCTGATCCTGATTTTGGTTGTAGTTACTTCCGCATTTTGGACGGAGATTGTGGGATTCATTACAGATACTTACAACCCTCTAATTCCCCGGGGTAGTAATACTGCTCTTTCCCACTCTTCCCCATTCTTTTTTTCAACGTGAGAAAAGAGGAGCACACCCGCTCACACTGTTCGCATTCAGAGGAATGGGCAAAAATCCCTAAAAGATGTCAATGTTATTAGTGACTATAAGACGTTTACTCCAAGTTATCACAGCTAATTGAGGTGCCACAAGATACTGAATGAATGTGTTCACATATTTCTGCACACATGAAATCTGGGTTTTTGTGAAGTGAACCACATTTTTAAATAAACAATTAAAATATTTATATGTTTTTGTTTGTTTGTGTTCTTTTTTTGTTGTCCTTTTCCTTTATTATGTGTTTAGATGTATTTTATGAGTTTATTTTAATATTTTATATAAAAATAATGTAGAGTTCACATACTTCCAAGCAGCACTGTACAAACAGATATGCTTGGACACACACACACACACACAAGTACTCACAGTGTGGTGAGAGTCATAACGCTATCTCCCTGAATAGTGCACTGAATAGTGACTCCAGACACTTTTGTTACTGTAAGGTCTGCATATAGCTCGCCCGCAAACACCTCAACAGGATGACAGCTCCAAGATTCCAGCTACCACAAACGCACCATACCTCCCCGCTCTCAATCACCGGAATTCTAAATACCTGTTCCTCATCACCCCTTCTGTATATAGCCTAGGTCCATACACCTTTCTGTGTGAGGTTCTGTTTGTAGGTGTACAACATACTAAGCCCGTATCTAAGATTGTGTTAGCTTTATAACAATTATTGACCCTAGTCTTCCTTTTGTTTTTCGAGTTAGCCAAATCCTAGTCTGTACTTTTGCCTGAGTCTTTCTGTGTACCAACCTCTGCTTGTATTCTTGACCACGTTTGTTGCCCGTTTCTGGATCTTATATTAAAACTTCATCAGCCCGCTCTGCAATTGGGACCAAACCTCTGCCTCTGAGTCGTATTCTTACAGTTACAACCAATATTTTATGTAAATAAATTAATTATTCACCAAATTGAAATTTTCTGAAGCATGCACCATTAATACTTCATAATGGGCTAAATTCAATCATAATTGCATTGCAGTATTGACACAATAAATCTTTTACCAATGGTAAAATGAACATAAAGATGGTGGGTCGTGGGTATTATGAAGATATACAGATATTACCAGGGCGACCACCTGCGTGTTCTTGGATGTTCTGGAATAAAACATGTGCAACGGTATGAATATTATGAATGTGTAAAGATCACTACAGTCAATTGGAATAAATCCCACAGTACAAATACATGCCCTCATCCAGGGAATCTCTGGAGATGATGAAGACCTAATGGTAAAAATTTCACTAACATAAAAAAACTGGAAAAAAACATTTGAGTATTAATAGCAGTTTGCAGCATTATCCTTTTGTTTTTTTTGTGGAATAAATTCCTGCCAGTGTCTGTATATGTTGTGCCTTTTCATGCAAATGTTTTTCTTTTTTTCTAAATGCATGCACACCCACACCCTCATGCAAAACCCTTGCATGCAGGCACAAACCCACAATCAAACACAAAAATATATAGCTCTGGAAAAAATTAAGAGACCACTGGAACTTTTTCTTTCCTTTCCAAAAAAGTTGATAAGGAAAGTTTCGAGTGGGGAACAGAAGCGTTCAATTTGCAGTGGTCTCTTAAATTTAACCCTTCTGTTCCTCACTCAAAACCTTCCTTTTCGACTTTTTTGGAAAGGAAAGAAAAAGGTGTAGTGGTCTCTTAATTTTTTCCAGAGCTGTATATATATATATATATAAACTTGATGTCGTTCAATGTTCTCCCTGTTGTTAAATTAGCACAACACAATGGATGGAAGCTGTGGTGTTCTGCTAAAGCAGGAGTACCAATGTGGTGAATATTTCACCTAATTACTTGTCAAAACATTGAATTCTATAGACTGATTTAGGATGAGATAAATATGGATATACAGGAAATATTAATAAATAATAATTACATAAGCTTGTAGAGGAAATTGACTGTAATCAGTGTTTAGAAAGACTATGTTTATAATATAACAATTTTTATCATATTCT
The DNA here is from genome assembly GCA_016801175.1 of Esox masquinongy. NCBI lineage: Eukaryota > Metazoa > Chordata > Actinopteri > Esociformes > Esocidae > Esox > Esox masquinongy. The sequence goes on from JACXGI010007313.1 coordinate 20,890, forward strand.
ATACATTACTTGTATTAAAGCATCGAGTAATTTACTCTCATAATTTTAAAACACAATTGAAAGGTTTGTATTGTCTTAACAAAAAAAATCTAGGTCCATGTTACTCTTGTTTACACTACCTGAAAGGTACACACATTTAGAAATGTGGGGGCTAGTTAAGTGAGAAATAGAAAGGATAGGCTCATGGCTGGAATGATCCCCATTTCTCCCACCACTAGTCTCTATCCCTTCCAACACACCTACTGTATAAGGGAATCTATGTATGTACAGTATGTACTTACTGTATTGTTTATAGAAAATGTAATCATTCCACAGGAAGAAGACATGTTCGTGTTTGACTTTCCAACTTTAGTTCCTTGAGTGGGCGTGCTTATTTTTACAAGAGCCCTCACACCCTATAGTTTAGCATCCTAAATTATATTGACATAAGTCAGTGAGGGGAGTAACAACAAAAGGGACTAAAAGGAGTAATGTTTAAAACTGTGTGTTTGTATCTGTGTGTGTTTGTGTGTGTGTGTGTGTGTGTGTGTGTGTGTTGTCTGAGTGTGTGTGGCTCTAAAACACTTCCACAAAAGTATGGTTAAGCTGAATTGGCTGAGAGGAAGTGTTGCAAACATGTGAATTGGTATTATATTCTGTACTCAATTTACAGTAACATCTACATTCGATTAACACAATATACATAGGAATACACATTTTTATCGTTGCAACCAAACAATAAAAAAATAAAAATGATCTTACAATGTTTTGCAAAATATGTATTATTTGCCAAGCTTATCTTCAGTGACAAGAATTTTTGCAGCCCTCACGGTTAAGAACTTACAGTTATAACAGCAGTGACTCTATTGCAGCAGTGACATTATTGAGAGAAACTCATTTCATCAAATCTTTCCTGTCATTCTTAAAACCCATTGAGGGAGAGGAACAGAACAGTGCGCTAGACAAATAAGCTTGCTTTGCCTTGCTATTCCTAAGTAACTCATTCCAACAGAATTGACATACTTGGAGATAATAAATGATCATTATAATTTAGATGGCTGGCATCTTGATTAGCTAACAGGCCTTAAATTGACTAGTGAGAATATAAATAAACCAGCCCTAACAATGGAGGAGCTTGCTCTTCTAAAGGACCACAGCTCTGGGCTGAGATGCAAAAGTGTATTCGGTGATTGCGCAGATTTATTCATGCAGAATGACAAATGGTTAATTAGCAGTTTTAGGCTATAATTTATGCTGAAAGCTGTCAATTTATATGTTTATGATAACCACACCCACATAAATAACAGACGTGGCATATGTAAATAGGGACAGGTGCAGCGCATTCTCGCGTCCCAGTTTTATTTGATTTACCGATCTGCAATGACATCTACGCTCATTTCAAAGAGGTGCGTCATTTTCATAAATCACGCTTGGTGATTATTGTACGTCTCTTCCCACTCGTGAATCTGATGTGCAAATCATTCTTCCCTATATTTAATTGAAAATAGTACAAAGACAACATATCAAATGTTGAAACCGAGAAATGTTATTGTTTCTGGAAAAATACATGCCCATTTTGAATTTGATGCCAGCAACATGTCTCAAAAAAGTTGGGACAGGGGCATGTTTACCACTGTGTTGCATCTCTTCAACACTCTGTAAGCGTTTGGGAACTGAGGAGACCAATTGCTGTAGTTTTGAAAGTGAAATGTATTCTCATTCTTGCTTGATATAGAATTTCAGCTTCTCAACAGTTCAGGGTCTCCTTTGTCATATTATTTGTTTCATAATGCACCAAATGTTGTCAATGGGTGACAGGTCTGGACTGCAGGCAGGCCAGTTTAGCACCCAGACTCTTATACTATGGAGCCATGCTATTGAAAAATGTGCAGAATGTGGTTTGGCATTATCTTGCTGAATTAAGCAAGGCCTTCCCTGAAAAAGTAATTGTCTGGATGGCAGCATATGTTACTCCAAAACCTGTATATATTGTTCAACATTAATGGTGCGTTCACAGATGTGCAAGTTTAGTTTTTTAGCATTACACAACTTTTCCAGTCTTTTGTTGCCTCTGTCCCAACTTTTTTGAAACGTGTTGCTGGCATCAAATTCAAAGTGGGCATATATTTTTCAAGAAACAATAAAATATCTCAGTGTCAACATTTGATACGTTGTCTTTGTACTTTGTTCTGTTGAATACAGTGTTTAAATAATTTGCACATCATTGCATTCTGTTTTTATTCACATTTTACACAGCGTCTTTTTTGGAAACGGAGTTGTAATTATCTGATGTGCATGAACTAATACTGGTACAGTTAACATTTTGAGATCCTCACCAATCCTGTTTTAATGTGTTGTCTGTATATACATGTGTTATGTGATTCATTATCAGAATCAATAATGTATATTTTTCTTAACAGTTCATGTGAAAGAAAATAACAAATGAATAGCCAGCCTAGAAAAATGTATACTATTGATTTAAATGAATAGTACCTTATGTAAAATATCAGATAGAAGCATATAATGCATATGCGACTCGCGAGGAGGTGTGGTCAGTGGGCCCACATCCAATGGTTTTTCAGAAAGAGGCAAGGAGAGAAGTAGAACTTAAATGTCACAGTAAAATGTAATGTGCCTGATAATAGGAATTCCGTCATATCAGATGATCTTGCAGACTTTGTGTTGCGAAGGATGTCAATCCCAACTCATACTTAACAAGAAAACAGTAAACATGTCGTCCCACATGAATGATACATAGCCGGTCAGTGTAATTTTGTAAATGACAGATCTCTCTGAAAAGACACATCATTCACCCAATTTTAGCCAAAATCGTGCCCGTGCAGGGGCCCAGCTTCGTTCTGGATTGGTGGGGTTGGTGTCAAATAAGTTTTACTTGCATCGACATGTTCTAGGGACCCTTTGTGGTAGGTTGGGCATATGCAAGCTTAACAACAGCCCAGCTATAAAGTGGAAGACCATGCAAACTCACAGAGCGGGGCTGCCGAGTGCTGAAGCGCATAGTGCATAAAAACTTGCCTATGATCTGTTGCATCACTCAACACAGAGTTCCAAACTGACTCTGGAAGCAACATCAGCACAAGAACTGTCCGTTAGGAAAAGGGTATGAACATCCTACTCTGCTGTCTGGTCAATGTGAATGTTCTTGAATATTTTGAGTAAGTTTGCAATGTACCAAATTCTGTTGCACCAATATCCTTGTCTGTTTTACAATACCATAATTTCCTGTTTATAAACCACAACTTATAGACAGATTTTGAAAACATTTTCAACCACAGCGGTTAATACATGGGTGCGGCTAATACACAAGATTACATTTTTAAAACTGTTTCCACCGGTGAACTTTTTCACTGATGATTGCTTGATGACGTAGAGTTCTCAGAATCTCATGTAGCAAATATGATACAAATGGCATTACATGGTTTTCAAAAACATACAGCTCCGGAAAAAATTAAGAGACCACTGCACCTTTTTCTTTCCTTTCCAAAAAAGTCGAAAAGTAAGGTTTTGAGTGAGGAACAGAAGGGTTAACATTAAAAGACCACTGTTTTAGGTAAAAGTCTGAAAAATATTATGTTAAAGAGTCTTTGTCCAAAGATACAGCTTATTAGCAGGTTAGTTATTAACGTTGCCAAACGGGTAGCATTTGAAGTGATAAACACACAATTCTGAAAAATCATGGCAGATTTTATAGTTTTCTAATTAATTTCTTAATTGCATAAAAGAGGGACAGACAAGGCCTTTGGAAATTCTTCAGACCTCGTCAAATTCTCCACATTTTGTTGCATTATGGACATAATTTACAATTGATAAAAAAATTGTTTTGCCTTTAGCAGTGATCACAAGTTTGAGTCTTCTTGGGTATTCCTCTATCAGCTTGCCACACCTAGAATTGGTCAGTTTCTCCCATTCTTCCTTGCAGGAATTCTCAAGTTCTGTCAGATTGTATGGGGAACATTGGTGAACTGTAATTGTTTTCAGGTCTATCCAGAAATGTTCAATGGTGTTCAAGTCCAGGCTTTGCTGGGGAAATTCAAGGACATTCACAGATATGCCCAAAAGCCTCAGTTTTCTCACAGTTTTCTTACTTAGTTACTTGCTGTAGAAAGTAAGGCAGGGCTATTCAATTCCGGTCCTCGAGGGCCGAAACCTTTCTGGCTTTATGCTCTACTAACAATATGGGACTGATTCAGACCTGAGATGCCAAGTGAAGGCAATCAACTAGCAGGTAGAACCAAAAACCAGAAGTGTTTTTGCCTTCCAGGACTAGATTTGAATAGCCCTGAAGTAAGGCCTTATGTTACTTAGTAACTTTAACATAAGTCCTTTGATTCTATATTCACGTATTGGTCACTTTTAATGGGTTATCATATAATTACATAGTCAGGTATTGCATAGTCAGTCATCAGCTGTGAGGTTCTTGTTCCTAGTCCTGCCTGTTTGTTTTTGTTCACCCCTAGCCACCTATGTCCCTGGTCCTACCTTTTGTTTCCTAGTCCTGCCTGTTTTTTTCACTCCTAGCCACCTCTATGTTCCTGGTCCCATCTGCCTTAGTTGATTCGGTTTGCCGTTTTGTTATTTTTGCACCTTGCTTGGTTTTCCTTTTGAAGATGGGAAAGAAATGTAAATTAAAGAAAATGAAACAAAGAAATGAAACTCTGCGCATGAATCCTTCTACGGCCATGAATGGAAATTGTGACAGAATACTTCCACCATCAATGGATTCAGCGGAGCCAAGATTCTACATAGCCACCCTACTCCACCACTGGAAGTTACATCTCCTGTGGAGGAAACCTGTGTGCCTGACACGTTCGATGGCACACCAGTGTGGCTTCCTCTCTTCATGGAGCAGCTGTGCCAACATGTGCGGGGCTGCAGCAACTGCATCTCTGCTGACCTTGAGCCCTTTTTGATCTCCCTGCTCACTGACTGGGCCTTAGAGTGGGCAGGGGATCTATGGGACAGAAGGGAACTCCCTTGAGTGTCGGCAGAGGAGTTCCTCAGGTGTCTACAATGGGAGCTTGGCCTGAAAGTGCCCCAGAAGCTCTTGTCTCCTAAACCAATGCCCCAGCGCACCCCAGACACACCCCAGCATGCAACAGAGGCACCCGTGTGTGCATCAGCGGCACAACTGCACGTCCTAGAGGTGTTCCAGCATACTGCGGGAGCCTACATTGTGCACCAGAAGTGCTTCAGAGCACCCCAAATGAGCACCAACACTCCACAGCAGAGCTTATCCAGTCTCTCCAGTGATTTGTCCAGCCCTAGAGTGGCCCAGACTGTAGTGCCTATCCCCAGTTCCTCAGTGTCTTGTGTGGGGTCAGGCTCTCAGCTTGTTGTCTCTGTGTCCTCCTGCAGCATGTCTGAATCCTAAGAGCCCAGCTCTTTAGTGTTTCTTTGTAGTGAGTCTATGCCCAGTTGCCTAGATGGGTCCTTGTTCGGTTCATCTGCCCAGCCAGCCCAGTTGTCCTGTCAGTCTGTCCAGATCCCCTGTCGGCTTGTCAGGTGTAGTCCAGTCCATGTCTTGTCCTCCCATTCAGCCTTCAGTTAGTCTCTCGGTAGAGTATGGCACCCCAGAGCCAAGGCCGGTAAGGTCCGGCACCCCAGAGCCATGGCCGGTAGGGTTCGGCACCCCAGAGCCAAGGCCGGTAAGGTCCGGCACCCCAGAGCCAAGGTCCGGCATCCCAGAGCCAAGGCCGGTAAGGTCCGGCATTCCAGAGCCAAGGTCGCTCCCGTCCATCAGCCATCCCAGGCCATGCTTGACCGGCAGCCCATCCAGGCGGGTCAAGCATGGCCCTCGTGAGAGGTCCAAGCCCGGCCAACCAGCAACGGTCCCCATCAGCAGTTCTGAGCCATCTGAACCCGTCATCCAAGAGCCAGACCCCTCTGGTCTTCTAGTTCTGGCTTCTTCTGTCCTCCCTCAGCTGACCCAATTGACCTCAGCCATACTGTGGGCTATGAACTTGCTCCTCCGGACCACAATTGTGACATAGAAGACACTGGTATTTACCATTCAGACCCTCTCCATGACTATGTCTACGGTCCTGGTGGTACCTTGGACTGCCCCAGCCAGGCCAGCAGTGGTTCCGCCATCTTTCAAACCCGAGTCAGCTTCTCCGAGGTCAGCGTATCCTCCGCCGAGGCTTGTCAGCGTCTCCTCCGCCGAGGCTGTCAGCATCGCCTCCACCGTCAGCGTTGCCTCCGCCGAGGCCGTTAGTGTCGCCTCTGCCGAGGGTTCCCTTCTCTGCCTTTACAGGGGTGTCGGATGGTACCGTCCCCCCATGTCGTCTTAAGGTCCCCTCTGTTTCCTGTGTCTGTCCCAAGTTCCTTCTGTCCCTTGTCCTTCTCCAGTGAATTTGTTGTTGTCCCTCTTTTTCCACTTTTGTTTCCTTTGTTGGTGCCCTGGAGTGGCACTGTTTGTGGGGGGGGGCGGGGGGGGGGTACTGTGATGTTCCTGTTCCTAGTCCTGCCTGTTTGTTTGGCCCTAGCCACCTCTATGTTCCTGGTCCCGCCTTCTGTTTCCTAGTTTGTCTATTTTGTGTCTTGAATATACAGGTGCATCTCAAAAAATTAGAATATTGTGGAAAAGTTAATTTTTTTCCATAACTCAAATCAAAAAGTGACATCATTATATATATTTTTGATTCATTACACATAAATTAAAACATTACACAAAGTTGAAATGTTGACCTAAGAAGAGCTCTAATATGTTAATTAATCCCCTAAGCCTTCAATCTCTTCAATCTCACACAACCACAATCATGGGGAAGACTGCTGACTTGACACCAGAAGGCACTCATTGACACCCTCCATGAGAAGGTCATTGCTGAAAGGGCTGGCTGTTGGCAGAGTGCTGTATCAAAGCATATTCATGGAAAGTTGACTGGAAGGGAAAACTGTGGTAAGAAAATGTGCACAAGCAACAGGGATGACCGCAGCGTTGAGAGGATTGTCAAGCAAAGCCGATTCAAAAATTTGAATTGACTGAGGCTGGAGTGCATCAAGAGCCACCACGCACAGACGTGTCCAGGAAATGGGCTACAAGTGTCGCATTCCTAGTGTCAAGCCACTCCTGAACCAGAGATAATGTCAGAAGCGTCTTACCTGGGTGAAGGAGAAAAAGAACTGGACCGTTGCTCAGTGGTCCAAAGTCCTCTCTTCAGATGAAAGTAAAATTAGCATTTCATTTGGAAATCAAGGTCCCAGAGTCTGGAGGAAGAGTGGAGAGGCACAGAATCCAAGTTGCTTGAAGTCCAGTGTGAAGTTTCCACAGACAGTAATGATTTGGGTGTGCCATATCATCTGCTTGCACTGATCCACTGTGTTTTATCAAGTCCAGAGTCAATGCAGCCGCCTACCAGGGGATTTTAGAGCAATGCATGCTTCTATCTACTGACAAGCTTTATGGAGATGCTGATTTCCTTTTCCAGCAGGACTTGGCACCTGCCCACAGTGCCAAAACGACTGGTAACTGGTTTGCTGCCCATGTTTTTACTGTGCTTGATTGGCCAGCCAACTCGCCTGACCTGTCAAGAGAAAAATGAGATACACCCGACCCAACAACACAGACAAGCTGAAGGCCGCTATCAAAGCAACCTTGGTTTCCATAACACCTCAGCAGTGCCACAGGCTGATTGCCTCCATGCCATGCCGCATTGATGCAGTAATTTGTGCAAAAGGAGCCCCGACCAAGAATTGAGTGCACAAATTAACATAGTTGGGAAACCTTTGAAGGGATTTTGAGTTTGCTGATTAGCTAATTAGAGCGCTTCTCAGGTCAACATTTCTGTATTATACATTTTTTATTCTAATATTTTGAGATACTAGATTTTTGATTTCCACGAGCTGTAAGCCGAAATCATCAAGAATGAAACAAAAAAGGCTTATCATGTTTCACTTTGTTTAATGAATCTAGAATATATGAAGGTGTCACTTTTTGATTTGAATTAGGAAAAAAAAGAACTTTTCCACAATATTCAAATATTTTGAGATGCACCTGTAGCGTGTGTCCAGTTCATTATTAGTCACACATATTTGTATTAATCCTGAGTGTTTGCACCTGTTACTATTTAGTTCTCCCTTTATATGCCAGTGTATTCCCTTCAGTCCTTGTGGAAGCATTGTTTTTTGTTGTGCATTTATGGTCCTAGGTTACGAGTTACCAAGATTGTTTGTTATCTTCCTGTATTTCTTTTGTCAAAGAGTTAAGTTTGTTAGCTTGCCTTAGTTGATCCTGTCTGCTGTTTTGTTATTTTTGTTTTTCTTTTGATGGTGGGAAAGAAAAGTAAATTAAAGAAAATGAAACAAAGAAATGAAGCTCGGCACATGAATCCTACGGTCATTAATGCAAATCGTGACACCAACATATAACATTATAAATCATTATACAGCAAGAGTGACTAATTCTATCATCAAGAAGTACAAAAATAACAGCTGTAGTACTGTACCCTGATAAACATACCTTCTCAAAAAAGGAAACGTTAGGCACATTGCAATTTGAAGTCTCTTTGCTATAATGTGCATAATCCATTACTGTTTAATGACTTTATTCAGAGGTGAAAAATTATTAAATCTGTTTTGACATTATTCAGAATAATCACATTTAAAAACAAAACATGTATTTAGATGTTCAATTGCGATCAACTTTGGTTGTCCAACAGAGGATGATTTGGCATTGAACTTTGGTTGTGCAACAGGCAGGAGATTCCACCAACCATAACAGCAACTCTGGTGATTGGTTATTGGCGAGGATAGTAATGACATACTCGAAATAGTAAAGTGCTTCCTAAGCTCCCATGTTTGAATTGTGCAGCTCACCCTTCGGCTGCACAAATTGCTTGTCAATGCTACGCATTGATTTGAAGTTAATGGGAGCTGGGCGCTTGGCTTTCGTAAGTCTATCATGAACTTTAGCCAGGAGAGCTGGTGCTGCCACCTTTGCAACATTTGTTGCCACCTGCTACTGGAGAAAATAAACACTGCATAAAGCTATGTTGGTTGCACTGAGGGAAATTGAGTAATTAATTAATTATTTTAAAAATTAACTAGAAAGGGATTACTTCAATATCTAACACTCTACGTGACTCGTTCCCATAAAAAGGTAGTCTGACCACTGTAATGCGTTACTTTATAACGCATTACCCTGAACACTGGTCACCACTAACTAAAACCCCTCTTACCTGTTTCTTAGGTTGGTCAGACGATCAGCTACGCCTTGTTAAATAGCGTAGTGGTTAGAGATGCGGGCTATGGAACAACAGGTCCCGCGTTTGACTCCCATAACAGTTAAAACACATTATGCCTGAGGTTCAGGACAGACAAAAACTTTGCTGGCTATAACCTTATGTAGCTACGTAATATGAAGCCTGAAATAAAACAGTTCTGGTGGATATTAGGATTTGTTCAAAATAGACAAACACTTCGCTGCCTACAAGATTCTCTTGTCTTTCCACTTGACAAAAAAGTCAGTTATCGTCACCTATATTGATAGATACTGTATCAATGTCGCATGGCTAATTAGCTGTTAAAACTGCCAGTGGCACAAGAGGATTTGTTCAGGATGGACAAAAACTTTGCTGGCTACAACCTTCAGTAGCTACGGGAAGCCTAAAATGAAACTGTTTACTGTTATATTGCGACTATTTCTGGTGGATTTTCGAATTGTGTCTTAGGATTTCTTCAGGATAGACAAACACTTTGCTGGCTACACGATTCTCTCGTCTTTTTACTAGACGTAAAAGTCCGCTATCGTCACCTATATTGATACAGTAGTTATTTTATCAATGTCATTCACGAACGGCTAATAAGCTGTTAAAACGGCCAGTGGCAAGAGCCATACAGTTAATAGATGCTATTTGTGGTGGAGGTAAACTTAATAAGAAACGTTACTAAGTTTTAACACAATGCTTAATGACGTCTAGCGACATATTACTGGCTAATAAGCTTTTAAAATGGCCTGTGGCAAACGTCATATAGTTCATAGATACTATTTGTGGTGGAGGTAAACGTTACTCAGTTTAACACAATGGTTAATGACGTCTAAAATCTAAAAATATTCAAACGTGGCGTTTTGTTAATGCGTGACATAATTATATAATGTCAAGAGGCTTTACTAACACGCAGCAAATGTACAGCTTCGTGGTGTGGTGGTTAACGACACAGCCTTTCACATGGACGACCCGGGTTCGAATCTCAAGAAGGCAGCTATGATCTACGTTTTCCATTGTGGGCCAGCTGAACTAGGCTTGCCTGTTTTCTTGTTTTTACTTTCTCCAGATCTAAATACCTCCACACAATTCTCCCGACAAATCTGAGAGATCTACAGAGTATTCCTTGCCTTCATGACTATTTTTTTGCTCTGACGCACAATGTAAAGTGTGTGACCTTATATAGAAAGTTGTGTGACTTTCTAAATCATGTCCAATCAATGTAATTTGCCACTGCTGGACTATATAATTATTAATTTGTCAGTCAATCTTAGTATTCAGTACTATTGAGAAAGTTACACAGTTATTAAACAGAAGAATTGCATTTATGAAGGAATTCATGTTTTTTCTCTTTGCTGTTTTTTTCTTTAGTTATGATTCAACCTTTTTCTGTAAAAATGGTTTATTTCACCAACAGCCAATCAGAGTGATATCCTAACACCAACAGTCAATCAGAGTGACACCCTAACAACAGCTACAACACAATTCCAGCCAGTTCTGTTCCAGCAATCCCATTTCAGCCATTTGCCTTCTGCAAGGCAGGCTTTCCTCCTTGGTTTATTTTGTGAACAAGCAATTTACCAGGATGATATATATCATAATTACGCTATAGGGAGCGAAGTTCATTTACTGTAAGAAACTACTGTATAATGGCAGCTAGAGACCAGGATGACAAACTAACAATTCCTCCCTTCTCTGCTACAGCAAACACTACGAAAACTGCAAAGAAGCGAAAGAAGACTAGCTCTCCATAGCTACCAATAAGGAACATTAGATAAGAATTACGTAGAACCAGGAGCACAGACATGGAAGGACAAATCTTAAAGAGAACGTCAAAATATGTGTAGCAGTTAAGTATTGGCTGCTTGTGACTGAGTAGGTTATGAATTGAAAATATGTGACATAATAAATTTGCAGTGTTGAAAACAAAATTGTTTGAATGTGGGCTAGCTATGAATTTAAACATTAAACAATAAACGTTTATACAGTAATATCATTGCTATTTATTTATTTTTTAGGCCCGTAGTTTGGGTCCTAAATGTTCAATTTTGTCCCGGGCCCTGGGATTCCTGTCAGCATCCCTGTTATGGTGTGAAGACTATAAATTATAAATTAAGTCGATATTAAAACAAAATTTTGAATAAGTGAAGTGGTCATAAAACTTTCCAAAGGCACTGTATGTGCTGAATTTTCATTTTTTTATGTAAATGTGCGTGTTTAGTCCCTTCCTGTCACACCTTAATTACATTCACCTGTGTTGTCTTGTATCCCACTGTTAGGTGCAAGGGTAGTGAGTGTGTAATGGAGAGGCAAAAACCAAAAGCAACAAAATAACACAGACACAGATGATCACGTTCTTCACTTTTATAAAAAGGTATGTCACCACATGGTCAACAACAACATAGACACAATAACTCACGAGGTCTGGGTGACAATGAGCAACCTAAATAGACATCATAATGACTAACTCAAAACAGGTATGGGGGTGTGTTGGGTGCGCTGCTGCCATCTGCTCCAGACGGTAGTTAGTAGACTGGCAAGGTGGAGCCCCGGAGAGGGGGAGAGCACGTAGCGCCACGCAGAGCAGCCATCACAGTACACCCCCTCCCCCAGATGTGGCTCCTGACGACACCACCTGCTGACGACCCGGGCGACCCCGAGGTTCGTGGAGCCGGCCAATCCGGATGGCGGGCATGGAATTCGGCTGTCAGGAAGGGATCACAGATGTCCACCGCCCAGACCCAGCTCTGTTCCTCTGGACCGTATCCCGCCCAGTCCACCAGGTACTGGACCCGGCCCAGCCATAGCCAGGAGTCCAGAATCACCTTGACCCTGTACACCTGATCCCCAGCTACCTCCATCAGAGCGGATCCCCCCAGCGGACCAGGAACCATCGGCCTGAGGAGAGAGACATGGAAAGAGGGAGAGATGTTAGTATATGGTAGAGTCAGTTAGAGTTCATAGGCGACGTTGTTTACCTTCTGGTGGACCTTGAACGGGCCCCACGAACCGGGAACCCAGCTTATGACAGGGCAGACAGAGTGGGAGGTCCCTTGTGGTCAACCACGCCTTGTCCCCCGGATGTAACTCAGGAGCGTCGCTCTTTCTGCTGCTACACTGCCTCCTGCAGGCGGACATGGGCGGCAGACCAGACCTCGTCAGACTTCCTGAACCAGTCCTCCACGGCCTGGATGTCGCTGGAACCCCCCACCTAGGGGCACAATGGGGGCTGGAAACTGAGAGCTCCAGATGTTCCTGGCTTTCACAAACTTCCATTCCCGTTTCATCCGGGGGGTACGGCACTCTGGCATCTCCCCTCACCACACTCACCTCCACTAAGTTCCAGTTTAGTCTCTTCTCCTGAGGCAGCCCAAGCTTTCGTAAACCTGAAACAGCACTTCACCTCTGCTTCCATCCTGCTCCACCCCGACCTCTCCAGGGAATTTGTTGTGGAAGTCGATGCCTAGTACGTGTGGGATTGGGGTTAGGGTAACAGGGAGTTGTTTGCCGTCAAGATATCATTGGAGGAATGGAGGCGCTGGTTGCAGGGGTCGAAGCAAAATTCCTGGTCTGTACCGGCCATAAAAATATGTAGGAGGTGCAGAGACCTAAGCGACTCAATTCTAGACAAGCGAAATAGGCAATGCTTTTTACTTGTTAAAAAATACTAAATTATAATTCATGTATAAACAATTTTTTATATATATATATATATATATATATTAGGATGAATATTAATTTGTGGTACTGTTAACAAAGAAAGTTATTACACAGGATTTCAGACTGATGAGAATTCTTATCACAAGTACCCAACCCCTTAACACTGATTATACCACTGACGTGGTCAGTAGTGTGGGGTCCGAGTTAAAAACAGACTTATGCTGTTGTGGCTGCTAGGTCTCCTTTTACACCGGATCCAAGAAAAGCTATGTTTGTGGTACACAGTCTGTGCCACAATAAGGATCCTGTGGTACACAATCAGGGTGAGAGCCAAATGGGATGTGGAAGGCCCTGAAGCTGGAGTAGATCGTATAACCGGTACGGTGGTCATGCAAGAGTAGATGGTTTGTGTTATTGTATGTGTGGGTGGGTGGGTGGTTGCATGCAGCATCCGGCACCAAAACACCTTCACAAAAATTGTGGTGAAGCTGAGATGTCTGGGAGGAAGTGATGCGATCACGTTAATTGGAGGTTTCTAGCTAGTATATAGCCATGTCTGTCTCACCACACTTCTTATTCCTATTTGTATTGTCTCAACCAGAGACATACAGAGCCTGGTATTCCGAACTTCTACTGTACAAAGAGAAAGGACCATTGGCAGTCACGTTAACAGCTCCACTACTGCTTCAAAGCTCTGATCCTAGGAAACTGGAAAAAAGGTGAAGGACTGCTGTTGATTTCAAGATATATAGATTTTAGTACAAAACTGACACTACATTGTAGTTATAGTAAATAAATTTCCATTATATTATTATGTTTACATTGAAAGACTGTATGGATTATACTCTCAAAATAATTGAATTAGTTATTTTCTTTATAAAGAAGGTTTTCTTTAATAGCTTAATAAATGTTAAATTGAACAATATAAATAATATGTGTTCATTGTAGAATGAAGATAACAATAGTGATGTTTTGCTTGGTGGGAGCGGTTTATGCCAACCCAGTAAGTAATTTTGTTAAGTATTAAGACTTTTTTAAGTTGATGTAAATGGAACACAGTTAGACTAAAGGCTTTTTTATTGTGACATGTTGTATATTCCTTTTGGCAGATTCAAATTCACAATGTTTTTTTGGACCTGAGCGAACTGGAATCATCAAACATGGTAAGTGCTTTTAACTGCAATCAAGTTGTCTGCCTCCTCCACATTCTGAGTCAGAAAAGCTGACAGCTAAGGTATTTCATACCAATGCCAAACAAAACCTCAAGCTTAGATTGCATTTGGTAGAGCAATGAATACACCCATGTGCTTGTCTTACAATAGCTTGTCTGGGCAAGGGTGGACTTTAAATTAGCATGATGATTGTTGATGTGATCACACAGCTTGTCATTAAGCGCATTGCATTTTTTTCTGCTGGCATTGTTTCAGACTCAAACTCAAAAGTTAAATTCATCTGCCTCAGAATCTTCAGATCAAAGTGACACTTCAGAGCTCAAGGTGGGTTAAATGAAATAATATTCAAATGTCAGTAGGTTAGAATTTAAAACAAGGCAAGTGTAATTGCATTGGCACAAAGGGAATAGGTCTTTATCATGTTTATATCAATTCATAAAATCAATTTATAATAAATGTACTTCTCTTTTAGCAAATTGAACATGTTGTATGTTATTATGAATAGTTTCCAAATTACTTATAAATGGTTTGTTAGAGACTATATATAATAGCATCTCATTTCATAGAACTCAGATGAAAAGACCTCAGAGTACCAAGTAAGTAATTTATTTTTAAAAAGAGGTTAATTCTTTGTTGCTCAAAATTACTGGTATTGCCAGGATTGGCAAGAATGTATCTGGACACATATTCACACAGCGTCTCAGAACACTAATACTGTTCTAAGACAAGGGGCCTCATCACCCTAAAGAAAGGTAAAGAACTTTTCCAATCATATAATTATATAATTTGTGGCTTATATTAAGTGACTTTGATCTCCAATATTCTTTTTCAGAGTTCTGAGTCTGAGTCAGAATCATTGGAATCCATGTCAGAGGTGAGTGTCAAGAAAAGCATTTCTACAACAGTATAATAATTGATATGTTCAGCAACTATTTATAGGTAAATATAAAAATGTTTGGTGTTCATGTTCACACAGTCATCCGAGAGTCAGTCTTCTGAGAGTAAGAGCCAATCACTTGAGGACAGGGTAAAGACCTTCAAACACATACAGTGAGGGAAAAAAGTATTGGATCCCCTGCTGACTTTGTACGTTTTCCCACTGACAAAGAAATGATCAGTCTATAATTTTAATGGTAGGTTTATTTGAACAGTGTGAGACAGAATAACAACAAAAAAATCCAGAACACATGTCAAAAATGTTATAAATTGATTTGCGTTTTAATGAGTGAAATAAGTATTCGACCCCTCTGCAAAACATGACTTAGTACTTGGTGGCAGAAACCTTGTTGGCATTCACAGAGGTCAGATGTTTCTTGTAGTTGGCCACCAGGTTTGCACACATCTCAGGAGGGATTTTGTCCCACTCCTCTTTGCAGATCTTCTCCGTCATTAAGGTTTCGAGGCTGACGTTTGACAACTCGAACCTTCCGCTCCTTCCACAGATTTTCTATGGGATTAAGGTCTGGAGACTGGCTAGGCCACTCCGGGACCTTAATGTGCTTCTTCTTGAGACACTCCTTTGTTGCCTTGGCTGCGTGTTTTGGGTCACTGTCATGCTGGAATACCCATCCACGACCCATTTTCAATGCCCTGGCTGAGGGAAGGAGGTTCTCACCCACGATTTGACGGTACATGGCCCTGTCCATCGTCCCTTTGATGCGGTGAAGTTGTCCTGTCCCCTAAGCAGAAAAACACCCCCAAAGCATAACGTTTCCACCTCCATGTTTGATGGTGGGGATGGTGTTCTTGTGGTCATAGGCAGCATTCCTCCTCCAAACACGGCGAGTTGAGTTGATGCCAAAGAGCTCAATTTTGGTCTCATCTGACCACAACACTTTCACCCAGTTCTCTGAATCATTCAGATGTTCATTGGCAAACTTCAGACGGGCCTGTACATGTGCTTTCTTGAGCAGGGAGACCTTGCGGGCGTTGCAGGATTTCAGTCCTTCACGGCGTAGTGTGTTACCAATTGTTTTCTTGGTGACTATGGTCCCAGCTGCCTTGAGATCATTGACAAGATCCTCCCATGTAGTTCTGGGCTGATTCCTCACCGTTCTCATGATCATTGCAACTCCACGAGGTGAGATATTGCATGGAGCCCCAGACCGAGGGAGATTGACAGTTCTTTTGTTTCTTCCATTTGCGAATAATCGCACCAACTGTTGTCACCTTCTCACCAAGCTGCTTGGCGATGGTCTTGTAGCCCATTCCAGCCTTGTGTAGGTCTACAATCTTGTCCCTGACATCCTTGGACAGCTCTTTGGTCTTGGCCATGGTGGAGAGTTTGGAATCTGATTGATTGATTGCTTCTGTGGACAGGTGTCTTT
>JACXGI010007314.1:0-37926 GCA_016801175.1 Esox masquinongy
CTTTAGTAGACACTTGAAAGTTTGCACTGAGTTTGCATTTCTAATCTTAACTGGCAAATCATTCCACAGCAGTGGAGCTCTATGAGAGAAGGCCCTGCCTCCGGCTGTTTGTTTAGAAATTCTAGGTACAATTAAAAGGCCTGCATCTTGCGATCTAAGGTTACGTGTAGGTATGTATGGCTGGATCATTTCAGCGAGGCAAGTAGGAGCAAGTCCATGTATTGATTTATAGGTTAACAACTGCCATTTGCAAGTGCAAATGGCAGTTCTGAACCCCAATTTGCCGCACGCGTCTGGTACTCTAAGAAGTTGGACAGGGTTGGCCGGTCTGCTGTACAACAACTACAACATGTCCTGTTCTGTAGACATGGTCTTTATTTATTCATGTTGTATCAGTCCAATATGACTACCAGTTGAAATAAACCTTTGTGTTGTAAGAAAAGTTGTTGTTTTCATGTTATGAATGTATTTTGAAGGGTTTTCCCATAACTTTTGTGTTTTTACATATGTTTAAGAATATCAAAATGAATATTGATATCGCAGTATTTATGATCAATATCGCAATATCACATTTTGTCAATATCGTGCAACCCTAGTATCCACCCATCTTGGGAAGACAAATGCACCTCCAACATCTCTCAACAAATGTATAATGTGCATAGGAGCAGCAGTTGGCCTGTCTGGGAGAACCTCTGGAAGAGATCCAGACAGATCCAGTCAAGAGCCCCAGGGAACTGCCATCCAGGGAACTGCCAACCATGACATGCCAATCCACTGGCATGTCATGGTTTTATGGAAAAACAGGAAGAATCTGTAAACAAATACAGAGCAAATCCTGTTAAATATATTTTTTTTCCTGTGTATGTACATGGACATAATTCGCATGGTAGGCTATTTCATTGGCTTCAAAATCCCTTATTCAGATTGGAAACATGATTTTGGAATCAAAATATTGTGCAAAAAGATCGTTGTCTATAAAAATAATTGCGATCTGGCTCAAATTATTTCGATAAGGAAATTATTTAATAATTGCAACAGCCCTGGTGTAGCCTATATATATGCTTCACAAAGATTGTGACGAGTTCATTTTGCTGACTAATTTAAATGAAAAACATTTGTTGGATCATACAGTTTGTGAGTAGTTTATGTAGGGTATATTCTGTCACTTTGGTGATTTATGACCCTGGGGGGGGCTTCCAGATTGATTTGACAGGTGGGCGGGACATCCGGTTTGCTGGGTGGGACTTCCTGTATGACGTGTGTTAGGGCGGGACTTCCGGAATGACATATGCATGTCCGGTGAGTTTGTAATTTATGATTGCATTGATGTGTCCATGTTTGATGTTTTTACAATGATTGATAAACACCCCAGACAAGTGCAGGTACAGTATGTTTGATGTTTAACAAATGGGTCTTAGGGTTCCAGAATGTTAAATTCCCAGGCAATAAATAGGCGTTATATCAGCGGCAAGATGTTTGGTGTTTAACAAAAGGGCACAAGGGTTCAGCAATATCATATCCCCCGGCATTTTATGTTCCCATAAGTGTTACAACAGATGTCCTAGAACCGGTGGGTGTTAACCTTCCATGTTTTACAATGTGCGTGTAGCATGGTGTTTTTCCACAAGCACAGAATTACATGTGGGAAACTTGCTTTTTTGTGTAAGATATAAAGAAGGGGTCGGGACTTGTGATTCTGGAGAGTTTCAGCCCATTTTTTATTTCAACAAGAGATGATCAGATCTGCCCATAGTAATGGTCCCTAAATAACCACTAGTACAAACTGTAGTATATGCAGATTTAAAAACATCCGGTGTTTCACACAAGGTTTGTAATCCACCAAAGCACTACAGTAAACAAACCTCGCATGAGCAATGCTATTATTTTCAAGGAACAAACAACGCCTGGGTTGACCACACATTATGACTAGGTTGATTGTATCGTGGTTGGGTTTAAAATATTGTTAAAAATAAAAACGATGTTTTTGGTACATGTGTATGTATCAGCATTGATGATCTGTTAAATAAAAATGGGTATTTTAAGTCAGCATTAACTTTTAAGTTGCATTATATGGCAAAACGTTACAAACGTACCCAGAAAGTAGAGTATAAATTTGCATGAACAACGCTGATTCGTTGACAGGTCAAGATATGTTATTACAGGTAAACAAAACATTTGTAAATGCGTATTATGAAATTGTACTACGGGGATTAACACGAGTGTTTTCTTCACATTGGTAGAAATGTTTAACAGGCAACGATGGTTACAAACTGTAGTATATGCGAGTTTGAGAATGCCTGTGTGTGTCTGTGTTGTGGGCAGATGCTGGGACTTCCGGGTAAGATGTGCTGTGTTCTCTTAATGACTTGAAGCAACTTGTGAAATCCGATTTTTAATTGCTGTATATGGTCTTATTATGTTTGTTAAATGTTGTTTGAAGAGAATAATTGCGATATTGTGACAATAGCCGGCGTTTATATGTAAGCGGATGAGTTTGTCGTTAATAGATAAAATTAAATGATGTGATGTCACAACTGAGCCGCGATAACTAATGAGAACGGCATTTCTACCGGACCGAGAGCATCACTGTGCTTGTCAAACGTATACAAATAGTTAAACTGTATCCGTATGGCAATTTTAAGCAATGTAACTGCTGTATTTCTAATGTGAAGAACGATGGCATAAACCAGTGAAAAAAAGGCGTAATCTTTTGACGGTTTCTGGGTTGTCTGGGGCTACCACGGAAGACAGCTGTTGTTCCAGTGCGGAGTAGGCCGTTTACATATTAAGTACACGTTATTTTATTTGAAAGAATTGATTTGAATTGTGTTGCAATTATAAACGCTAACAAACAACACATTTGAACTTTTTAAGAATGTATAAAGCAATTACATGTTGGTGCAATATAAGCGCTTTATCTGTCTTTCATATTGTCTGTTTTATATCTCTGGTTTAGTTTGAATGGAATTAAACCCCACCATGTTTGGAAAACACATTTTTGGAGCTTCTCTACTTGGTAAGTAGACTTTTAACATTAATAATCAGCTTTAAATACCTGTATACGCGTGGTCTTCTGTTAACCCTCTTTGTATTTATTTCAGACCAAGTAACCAGCATCAGTGTCAGTTGGACTGCGCGGTTGTGATCTTACACATCCTGAACCGATACTTTTTGTGTAAGTCTAATTATTTACAGACATTTTCAGCCTTGTACTAAAATGTTATTAACATTACAGCAATATGCATACAGCTGAATCTTTGTACTCTATTCATCGGCCAACAGGGTGAGGACCCGCTGATGGTGCAGACTACATCACCATAATGGCTTCAGTTATGGACCCCCCACCTTGTGGCTGCACAGCATCAGGGTTTTTTTTAACACAGTTACCCCATTACACAATGCTTGAAAGCTGAAGGTAATACATATCTACAGTCAACTCATCCGACCTGTGATGTATGTAAATGTATGTTTGAGTTAGAATAATATTTTAACCTGTAAGTGGATCATTATTTACATGTTAAGCTAGAGAAATGGCGAAAGATAGTGATAACATCAGACCAGACCCGGAACAACCATCAACATCTACACATAATCAACAGACCACACCCCAAAATACAAATGAACCGGCCAATACTTACACAGCGATACAGACATTAATCCACAGATGCAAGGTTTGTTAACCGAGATTAGTAGCCCCCATTTTTCACATGATCTAGTTGACTCTTCTTCGAGCTCTCTGATGCAAACTCATTGCAACGATGGTGATGTTAGAGTTATACAACATAATGCGTTTGACAACGTTGAATTACGACACTTGATAAATTTCCATAATACTGGTGAAGTTGGGGATTTCGGCACATTCTATGCACTCATTAGGGTGACCATGAGTGCAGATGAATATAAACGTGAACGCACGTTTGATAATTTACTTGAATGTGTTATGCAGAGTAATGCCGCGGTTATGATTGATGAATCACTAGAGCTGGTGGTACAAATTGTCAACAACCGCGAGGGTGGTGCCCCACGGTGTAAAGCAGATTATCAATAAAAAAGAAGGCATTTATATGTGGTGTTGAATAATGATTCTACATGTTTTTCCGTTTGTTTGGTGGGTATGTTGAACCCACAGTACACATGCTGAGGCCCTGGTTAGTAGTCGTGAGCTGCGACTACTAACCAGGGAGCTGGTTTAGCGTTAGATGATTGTGTGGCATTCACAGATATTGTTCGGTTTGAAGAAATGACAAGGTGTTAAATTGTTGTCTTTCATCAAACATGGGATGGTCACTTTACCAAGTTTCAAAACAGCGAGGACACCCACCCTAGAACCGTCTTTATGTACTTACACGATAACCATTTCTATGGTATCATGAATCTGAAGGGTTTTCTGGGTGTGTCATATGTTTCTGAGTGGTGTTCTTCGGGTTTTAACACCCGTGGTGATCATGGCTGTAAACATAGCTGTAGTGTCTGTCTTCATGATGATTGTCATGTCAAACCCCATAACACAAAGCAGTGCCCAGACTGTAAGCGGATGTTATTCTGACTTTTGTTATAGACAGCATAAAGATTTGAAGCTCCACAAAGGTGTGGGTCGTTGGGTTAGCAGGTGTGACCAGAAGAAATACTGTGTCGATTGTGGCTGTCATTACAACGTTAGTATTACTAACTATAAAGCGCACAAGTGTATGGCTAACATGTGTCCCAATTGTATCGTGGATCTGGCTGTTGAAATGAATCATCAGAGTTTCATAAAACCCTCTTAACCCGAGGACCACAGTGAGCGCTACATATTTTATGATTTTGAGACAATTGCCAATCCTGTGAACGGTATACACACTGCAAATTTTGTGTGCGCAATAAGCTTTGATAACGAGACGTGGTGTTTGGCCGGAGATGGTCGTGTCACTTCTTTTTTCCAAAAGTTTAGGCAACCGAAATATACTGACTACACATGTATAGCACACAACTCTAATGGTTTCGATGGTTACATCTTGATGCAGTACCTTGCTAACATTGGTATTGGCACGACACTTATTGCTAACGGTAGCAAGCTCATGATTTTTACAGACAGCACATTCAAACAGAGATACATTGATAGTCATTGCTTCCTACCGATGAAGCTGGTGGCCTTGCCACGTGCTATGGATTTTAAGGACTTTAAAAAACACTACTTTCCTTACAAGTTTAACATCAAGGAGAATGAGAACTATGTTGGCCCCCATCCGGAACCATAATACTACGGTGTGAATACCGTGACATCTAAAGAAAAAGTTGAGTTTTTGCAATGGTACGAAACTGTTTCCGCTGACACCTTTGTCATGCAGGATGAAATAAAGGCTTACTGCGTGAATGATGTGGTCATCTTGAAAGAGGGTTGTATGCACTATAGACTCGAGTTCCTGGAGTGTGCTGGTGTTGACCCATTCCGGTCAATTACGATTGCTTCGGCTTGCATGAAAGTCTTTTGCAACAGATTCCTCACCAAGGACACATTTGCATTGGTCCCCTCAGACAGCTACACTCATTGTCAGAAGACATTTCAGAAAAGTTACACAAACATTCAGATTTCTGCTGATTAGAAAATCTGTAAACATTTTAGAAATACAATCTATATCCATAGCATCATTACTCAACAATTTTATCACACAAACATCTGTTACATACGTAAACACATAACAGGTGCCCAATTTTAAAGTCTTTGTTGTCAGCATTTAAAAATGTTAGAAGTTTATACATTTTAGAGCATTTGATTCAACACCGTTTGACAACAATTGCAGCCAGTCATCAGATGTGTTCCTGACCGTTTCCATATGCTTGTTCAGATTATTAAAACTATTTATACTGACATGGTCTTGGTTATTACAAGATCTACAACCATCAATTCCACTCTTGATAGCTTTGCGCATCAACTGTTTAATCACTAAAGCCACATAGGATTTGTGTAGATACATGTAAACTCGGCAGCTGAAGTTACCCATCCTAAGACAGCAGTCTCTTTGCTTTCGTTGCACCAAGACGCTACTGCGTCGCATACAGCTTCCTCACTAAATTTATCCATGTATTCATCCCTATTCTCACTCAGTGTCTGTGTGATGTTCAGCTCCAACTTGAGCTCATGCAGAAAGTTCTCGGCTGCCACGTGAACATCGGTTAGCGGTGCATGAAACCCCGATGCTTTCAAAGCCTTGACCAACACGTTTCAGTTGCGGTGTTAAAACTGTCTCCACGATGTCATCATAATGGGTCTCAAAAAAATAATCAGGCGGCTCGAGACAAGAATGTCTTCTCTAGCTCGTGTGGTCCACTTCACATCCGATGCATGCTTTGTGGAGAATAGCCGCAACAACGTTTTCCAGAATCATACTCAATGTTGCTTGGATGACCTTTAAAACTTGTGGTGCTAGGCGTTTGTTCATTTTGTGATAACTCTTGTCAGCATTTGAAAGGTATGACAGATTGAGGTCCTAGCTGATCACCAAACCGGTCAAGCCAATGGTAGTTTCTTTTTGGGTATACCGGTGGAATCGATCTGTCGGGGCTGGGATACCGTAGAAGGGTTCAGCGTTGTCATCCAAGGCGTCACACACATAGTTACAGACAGTCTATCTGTTTTCATGCTGTGCTGAGGACTGTGTTAGCTTAATGCGGGGCTTCAGGGTCTCACGTCAGTCGAACAGTCCGCAGTCGCAGTCACACTCTAACCTGCTGACATTTTCCAGAAATAGCTCCAATCTAACAGAGTCATACTGCTTCATTCCTTCGACGACTTTAAACAGTTCATCTCCCGTATTATGTGTGCCCTGTTTTGGGCCCAAATAAAACAATTTTCGAAAGGTGTTCCATAAACTGGCATTAAAAACCATTTGATCAGTCACACCGGCCTTAAAGTCTTGGCCTTCGGGTAATTCATAAAATGCCACCTCCGGTATCTCTTGGTTGAAAATTTATCCACCGATCCGTCCGTCGTCCAACTTCCACTCCCGTGCCAACATATCCCGGTGTAGTTGATGGATTCGGGTTAAAATCTGCATCGGTTTCTTTAGGGCTGGCATGTTGATTGCGTCTCTGGTGCCCATTTTTAATCTCTTGCCGACTCGCTGAGCAACAGTTAAACTGTTAGCTTTCAATGGTGTTTCACCCAAATGTTGATCGCTGCACAATCCGCCATGGTCTGTAATGTGTAGGTAAGTTTACTCAGGCAAGACTGAATGACCATCACCGGGGTCTGCGTGGTTTAAATACACAGACCACGCCAATCATCCCATAGAACATGAAAGGTTAACACCCACCGGTTGTAGGACATCTGTTGTGCCACTTATCGGAACATAAAATGCCGGGGGTTATAGCATTGCTGAACCCTGGTGCCCTTTTGTTAAACACCAAAAATCTTGCCGCTGATATAACACTTATTTATTGCCTGGGAATTTAACATTCTGGAACCCTAAGACCCATTTGTTAAACATCTCGCACCTGTTATAACACTTGTCCAGGGTGTTTATCAATCGTAAAACATCAAACATGGACATATCAATGCAATCATAAATTACAAAGTCACCGGGCATGCATATGCCATTCCGGAAGTCTCGCCCTTACACACGTCATACAGGAAGTCCATACGTCACACCGGAAGTCCCACCCAGCAGACCTGATGTCCCACCCACCTGTCAAATCAATCTGAAAGCCCCGCCCACCAGGGTCATAAATCACCAAAGTGACAGAATATACCCCAAATAAACTACTTTTGTGTTTCATTGCTGTTTAAATGTAGGCTATTATATGGCAATTTCAAACATATGTCCAGTAGCGGTTCTTTATGGCCGGAATTCTCAAATTTTAACAGCCATATTGGCCGTCAAAAAAAGTCTAGCGTAAACCGGTGACAGGCCTAATATATAGGCTAACCGTGTTGGGCTTAAGTGACTTTTGAAAGCGATTTCAAATGTTTTTTTAAATAGTCTGGTCTATACTTTGGTGGCTTAGTTATGTTAGATTACATTTAGCCTGACATTTAAACTGATTGCTAAATTATTTAGTTAGATGTTGAAATTAATAGCATAATTAGTGTAAAATCTTCCAATATTGTAGCATAGTTGGCAATGTCATCTCAGCCTAAGACAAGCTAAGCCTAATGAAAAGGTATTATGTTTGCAAGGGCAAACTGATAACTTTAAAACTAGATAGTTATCACCCACACTTTGCACTGAGATTTATAACTGGATGTCTTATCATGTACAGAAAAAGGTGAAGGCGTTCCTTGATGAACTGACACGGTCACATTTATTATTAAAAGCTTGAGTGGATTAAATCTAATTTTCAATTATGAATCTGGTCCTATGCACTGGCACTGAAATGAACCAATTTGAATGCAAGGAATACCTTGGCAGGTTTGGTCATCCATATGTCAGAGCCCGCTCACTGGAAATTAGCATAAAGTTGAACATTTCTCAACTGTCACTATCGCTGGGAGATTTTATCTCAGGGTGTAGCTCCGCCCAATGTTGTAGTGAATTGCTGGCTGTCATTGGAAATTAATGGTAGCGTGCCTCTTTGTAGTACTAGCGTCCCGGATGTTTGCACTGGGCTTTATACGCAAATAGTTTTGAGACAAACTTTCAACCAGTCGGAGGGAAATCAACTCGTATTGCTCGGGTATTTTCGGATAGCAGATGATGTCATTTCCTTCCTTTCAGAGTAGGACCACGCTGTCTTCCTAGGAGAAATTTTTAAATGTAGGATTTATAATCAACGATAATGTACAGTCTTTATTTTTAAATATTAAGAATGTGATTAACTTAATTTTCACTGGATATTTACTATAACAGGTGTCTGCAAATGGAGGAGTACGTTTCAGATTGATTTGGGCACATCCAGCACCTTGTCTTATTCGCTTGGCTATTACAGTTCGGTTACATGCCTATGCTTAAATATCATGTGCAAGAATTTTACAGATAATAGTTAGCTTATGTTATGTATATTTATTGTCCTCCACCCAATGGAATCTGAATGGAAGACTGAATCAGCTTCTGTTCATTATTTCATTGTCACACTGTAACGCTTGCCCAGAAGGGGTGGTGGGCATGTTTAGGCTACTATTTGCTTGTAATATACATTTAGGAATAGTACAGTAGCCTAATATGGGGATATATTTAGTAAGTAAATATGTATAAGCCTATATTAGTAGGTTGTCCAAAGTAAAATATTTATTATTACATTTTTTGCTGGTAGCATGTGATAGAAACATTTGTATTAGGATACAATTACAAACAACAAAAACAATATAGATTGACCATAACATTTTCATTATATTTCTCAGTCACCCATCATTACTTGAACCAACCGTACTGCATTGAGGTGCATGTCAGTGCCAAAGGAAACTGACTGCAACAGGGGGTCACCTTTAGGTGTTCCAACTGTTGGTCATTCAGAGTCTGGATAATCAATAATTTCCCATTTTTGTATAAAGTTGTAATGTAAAAGTTTCTATTATAACACTAAAACTTAGGCTACTGAGCAAAGACAGATTATTCTATATTCCATTAGCTCTGACCTAAAAACATTTAACTGACATAACATATTGTAAATACAAGTTGCTGTAAGCAAAATTAAAACGTGTCCGCAAGCGGAAATGGCAGGGTCCTTTCCTTCCAGGACGACCATGGCAACCATGTATTCTAAATTCATTGTCATTCATTCCCCATTTATTCCCATTAATTCACCATTGACCTCCATTCATTACCCATTGACTTCCATGCGTTACTCATAGACCCCAATTAAATTCCCCATTGACCCCCATTAATTCCCCATTGACTTCTGTATTCCCCGTAGTCTCCCATTAAATCACCATTGATTCCCATTCATTCCCCATTGTCCTCTCTTCATTCCCCATTGACATCTACGTGTTCCGCATAGAATCCCATTGAATCACCATTGACTCCCGTTCATTCTCCCCCCATTCATTCTCAATAGACTCATTCATTCCCCATTGATTTCCATTTATTTCCTATGGAGCCGGATGCATTTGTTGATCGATCAACCAATCAAATTTATTTATAAAGCCCTTTTTACATCAGCAGTTGTCACAAAGTGCTTTAATAAAACACCCAACCTGAAACCCTAAGGAGCAAGCAACAACAGTGTTGAAGCACAGTGACTAGGAAAAACTCCCTAAAAGGGGCCGAAATTTAGGAAGAAACCTAGAGAGGAACCAGACTTGGATGGGTGACCAGTTCTCTTCTGGCTGTGCCGGGTGATCATTTTAAGAGTAAAAGTTGTAATAATTAACAAGAGAAGTACATTTCCTGAAGAAAATGTGGTGTGCTTGCTAGCTGTTCAAGAAAGTATTTATGGTTGAAAATAATGTTTACCTATCAAAAGGTTCGGAGTCTGTAGTTTTTAAGGTTTAAGAGATACTGTTTAGCATTAATTAGCATACATGACATTTAAAGTTCATAAAAGTGTTACCAATGACAGGTCTTGTGTCTGTAGCTCAAGCAGAATGAGAGCCGGTTATAACCACCAGAGATCACTCTAATTGCACGATGGACACACCAGAGAGACAACAACAAGCCAGTGACGTCCCTGAATGGTATTGAAGAGAGGGCATCCCAGTGGCGATGACAGCCCACCTGGCTTGATTATAGCGCCACCATCAGCTTGAAACAATGTGGAGGCCTTCCTGCCATAGACCTGAGCCCATTTACTAAGTTTGGTTGCAGTAGGCCTCACCATCTTGCATAAATGAGCATTTGAATTGAGACCACGCCCACAAGAATTTGGCTCTTATCAGCCATTCCTTTAAAGATATCAACAATCTTTATACCGAATCTTTAGATTCTTGTCCCAAGATTATATATACTGAGCAGCGTGAAGATCGGTGCAGAGCTCTAGTTCAAAATAACTAGATAAATAACTAATAAATAATGTGTTTTAGACAAAATTCAAAATGGCGGAAAATTGGGTTCTTGAGGCCAATTTGTTCATTAGGTAAAGAGAGACCTGTGGACCGAATTTCAGACGTCTAGATCATGCCAGTGTAGCTTTTGGAGCGACTTAGATTGCTTATTATAACGCCACTTACGGTTCAATTGGACCCATAGTCCAATCTGTAGCACATGCCATCTCATGGGAATATGTGTCCAAAAAAAGGAATAATAATAATGATCATAAATACAGTTGCAAGCAAACATGGGAATGTACATAAAGAATCAGTATTAAAAAGAGCTTTATAAATGAATTAGGTTTTACTGACATCATTGCTACACCGCGCTGCAGTTCTTCTCTTATGTCTTACCAGTCTATAGAGAGGGACGTGTACACCGACAGTCGGGTCAATCCAACTGGGTTGATCCAACTGATGCTACCCTAAAGTCTACCAAAACACATGGTTAGCAGACACATGTAAGAATCAAAGCTTGTTAATACTGGAGATGTCATGAAGCAGCAGTGCACACCAAACAGAATGGTCTTCCTTTCCATGGTTGGCACCCAAAGGTGACGATAATCCCCAAAAATAACATTCAAGAGTGTACCACTGTACATAAATTACAAGAGGGCACAAAATACAAAGCTCTATCACTTTCATATCAATTGCCATAAACATAAAAAAATTGAACAGCCGCAAAGCATGCTGGGATTTTGATAATGGAAAAGAGATATTACTTATTTATACAGTTTATTTTTGTGAACAGCGAATCAAAGTCTGTGGAAAACAGATAATTATTGTGCTTCCTGATAACAGAAACGTAATATCATTCTCAAATACAGAAAATTACATCTAAAAGATTCTTAACTTTTAACACACTGTAAGGGAGACATGTATAAGACGTTTGCCGCTGGCCAGGTCAATCAGATTTATTGTTGATATACAGTCCACGTTCGAAAGGCATAGACACAGACATGGCTATGGAAGGGTATGTCTCTAAGGCCATAGACAAAAACACTGGAAATGGAAAACACAGTGGTAGGTTTTTAATATGTTTCACTAAGAGAGTGTGTGTGTGTGTGTGTGTGTGTGTGTGTGTGTGTGTGTGTGTGTGTGTGTGTGTGTGTGTGTGACAAAGAGATACAGACAGCACAGAACTTGGTTACATCATTTTATCATCTACCTCCTATTGTCCAATGTACTTACAATTAATGTTTTTACTGATGTCATTGCTCCGCCATCTTGCAATTTATCTTATAGTCCTTAGAACCCTATGGAGAGTCACATATGAGACACGTGTACACCGACAGTCAGGTCAAACCGACTGTGGGTTGATATGAAGATTATAGTGGACATAAGATTTAGCATTAAGGGCTAACGTTGTCAAGCCATACTTCAGGCGATTTTTGACATAGCAACTAGTTTCATTACCAACCCTGTTCTGAAGTGTGGCCTGGAGACTGTAGGAAGCGGGATGGAAACGTCATCATTTCTTTAATAGCAAAATGTATTGTGTCGTGAAGTGTCCCTGGTAGAAGATTCAGGGCACATGTCTACACAGCAGGTATTGGTGGTCTATACGCCCACTACAGTTATTTGTTTTCAGGTGATTCACACCACCCCAAAACCTACCAAGCACATGGTTAGCAGAAACATGTAAGAGTTAGAGCTCCGCAATGAGAACACATGAAGCAGCAAAGCACACCAAACGCAATGATCTTCCTTTCTGTGTTTGGCACCCAAAAACGACCATAATCACCCAAAAACATTCAAGAGTGTACCACTAGCCATAACTTACAAGATGGCACAAAACACACAGCTCTGTCACCAAATTACACCAAACATTAACAGGAACAAATTGAACAGCTGCATAGAATGTTGGGAAAGCAATAACAAAAACATAATATTTCATCTTTGCAGTTTATTTGTTTTCATGCAACACAAACCACCCCAAAATCTACCAAGCACATGGTTAGCAAAAGAGGTAAGAATCAGACCTTTACTAAGCCAGAACCAATATGAAGCAGCAAAGCACACCAAACAGAATGGTCTTCCTTTCTATGGTTGGCACCCAAAAAATGGCCACAATTGCCAAAAAACATTCAAGACTGTACCACTGTACATGATGTACTAGCTGGCACAAAAAACAGCTCTGTACCCTTCATATCAATTACAACAAACATAAACATGAACAAAATGAACAGCCGCAAAGCATGCTGGGATATTGATAATGGAGAAATATTCCTTATTTAAACTTTTAATTTGTAAAGATCAAATCAAAGCTAATACATTTTGATATGAGCAAATCGATGTTTGACCTAAAGCGCCCCCAGTGGAGAGTTCGGGGCACCTGTCTACACACTCACATAAACTATTTGTTTTCGGGCAACTCATGCTACCTCAGAGACAACCAAGCAAATGGTTAGCATAAACTTGCAAAAGTTATAGCTCAGCAATGATTGAGACGACATGAAGCAGCAAAGCACACCGAACAGAATGTTTTTCCTTTCTTTGGTTGGCACCCAAATGCGACCATAATCCCCCTAAAAACATTCAAGAGTGTACCACTGTACATAAATTATAAGTTGGAACAGAAAAAACAAAGCTCTGTCAATTCATCTCTTATTGCTTACAACCCTATAGAGAGGCACATATGATACACGTGTACACCAACAGTCAGGTCATTACGACTACCAGGTTATTTTAAGATAATTCTGTCTAATTTTGTATGTTTCATGAAATTGTCACTGTAGAAGTAAATCCCAGATGGCGGACATGATAGGTTCTTGAGGCAATTTTCTCCCTCCTGGGGAATGAGGCATGTACTCAAAAAAAATCAGTATTCTAGGTCAATCGGGTTGTAAATGGCATAATTGTGGAAAAAATGCATTAAGGCATGGCCTGTGATGCATCTTGTGGAGGAATGGGGTCAGGTGTCTGTGTGGAAAATATATCTGGTCTGTACTTTCATTGTGCCATAACGTAATGCACACATGATGTGTATACATCCATAAGTTTTACAGTGGTCAGCCATTTTGTCCGCCATCTTTCATTATATCTCTTAGCCTTTACCAACCTATAGAAAGACATGTATAGGACAAAGGTATGCCGATTGCCAGGTCACTCAGAGTGATTGTTGATTTTTAGTACATTTTTATTGGTTTATAGGTCAAAATGTTCACTGTAGAAAATATCCAAGATGGCGGACATGATTGGGTCTTGATGCAGCATGGCACCACTTGGGGAATTAGGCATGTAGACAAAGAATCAGCATTCTATGTCAATCGGGGTGGACACAGTATCAGTGAGGGAAAAAATAATTGGGGAGTGGACTGTGGTGCCCCCTGTGGAGAAATTGGGTCCGGTGTCGGTGTGGTAGGTATACATGGTCTATATATTCATTGTGCCATAATGAAACGCACACATGAAGTTTATGGATGCATTTGTTTTACACTGGTCAGCCATTTTGACCGCCATCTTGTAATATATCTCTTAGCCTTTACCACCCTATAGGGAGACTTGTATAAGACACAGGTATGCCAATAATCAGGTCAATCGAAGTTATTGTTGATTTTAAGTAAATTTTTCTAGCTTTCGTAAAAAGTTCACTGTACAAAATATCCAAGATGGCGGACATGATTGGTTCTTGATGGGGAATTGGGGAATTATGGGGAATTAGGCATGTGGACAAAAAAATCAGCATTTTAGGTCAATCGGAGTGGAAACAGTGTCATTGTGAAAAAAATTAATTAGGAGCGTGGCCTGGGGTGCCCCCAGTGGAAGAATCGGGTCTGGAGTCTGTGTGTTTGGTATACATGGTCTACAAATTCGGGACTGGTGTCTGTATGTTAGGAATACATTGTCTATATATTCATTGTGCCATAATGTAATGCACACATGAATTTTTTGGAGGCATTTGTTTTACACTGGTCAGCCATTTTGTCTGCGATCTTGCAGTATATCACTTATTCCTTATCACCCTATAGGGAGGTGTGTATGAGATATGTATGCCAAAGCGCAGGCCAATCGGACTTATTGTTGATTTTAAGTAGATTTTTATGTTTTGCCAAATTTACACTGTACAGAAAAATCCAAGATGGTGGACTTTATGGGTTGTTGTGGCTTTATTGTTCATCATGAGAAATTATGCATGTACACAAAGAATCAGCATCCTACGTCAATCGGGGTGGAAATGGCACCATTGTGGAAAAACGGAATGTGTGCGTGCCTGTGGCGTCCCCTGTGGAGGAATCGATTTGGGTCTCTTTGAGTAGGTATACGTTGTCTATATATTCAGTGGAATATATTCCTTAATACCCGATAGGGAGGCTTATATGAGACACCTGTACGTCAAAGGGAAGGTCAATTGTACTTATTGTTGATTTTATGTGCATTTTTATAGGCTTTGCCAAATTTCCACTGTACAGAAAAATCCAAAATGGTAGATGGGTTCTTGAGTCTTTTTTGTTTATCATGAGAAATGAGGCATGTACATAAAGAATCAGGATTCTAGGTGAATCGGGGTGGAAATGGTACCATTGTGAATAAACGGAATGTGGGTGTGGCCTGTGGTGCCCCCTATGGAGGAATCGGGTCAGGTCTCATTGTTTGTAGGTATATGTGGTCTATATTTTCAGTGGTCCAATTAATATAATTTTGCCATGATATAATGCACACATGAGGTGTGTGGATGCATTTATTTTACACTGATCAGCCATTTTGTCCGCCATCTTGCAATGTCTCTCTTATTCCTTATCACCCTATAGGGCAGTATGTATGAGACACTTGTAAGCCAAAGGGCAGGTCAATTGGACCTATTGTTGATTTTAAGTAAATTTTTATATTTTTTGCCAAATTTTCACCATACAGAAAAATCCAAGATGGCGGATCTTATGTTTTAAGCACCCTATAGGGAGACATCTATTAGAACCATATATGCCGTTGGCCTGGTCAAACAGAGTTATTGTTGATTTTATGTAGATTTTATATATTTCATGAAATTTTCACTGTACAAAATATCCAAGATGGCGGACATGATTGGTTCTTGATGCAGCGTTGCACCTCCTGGGGAATTAGGCATGTAGACAAAGCATCAGCATTCTAGATCAATTGGGGTGGAAACAGTGTCAGTGTTAAAATAATTAATGTTGACGTGGCCTGTGGTGCCCCCTGTGGAGGAATTGGGTCTGGTGTGTGGTAGGTATACATAGTCTACATAATCGGGTCCGGTGTCTATATGTTAGATATACATCGTCTATATTTTCGTTGTGCCATAATGTAATGCATACATTAATTTTTTGGATGCATTTGTTTTACACTGGTCAGCCATGTTGTCCACCATCTTGCAATGTATCTCTTATTCCTTATCACCCTATAGGGAGTCATGTATGAGACAGCTGTACGCCAAAGCGCAGGTCAGACTTATTGTTGATTTTAAGTTGATTTTTATAAGTTTTGCGAAATTTCCACTGTGCAGAAAAATCCAAGATGGACTTTATGGTTCTTGAGACTTTTTTGTTCATCATGAGAAATCGGGGTGGAAAAGGCATCAATGTGAAAAAACTGAATGTGGGCGTGGCCTGTGGCGCCCCCTGTGGAGCAATCGGGTCAGGTCTCTTTGTTTGTAGTTATACGTGGTCTATATTTTCAGTACCTATGGTATTCCTACCGGAGAACCCCTAATAATAATAATAATACTAACAATTACAATATGGTTTCTCCTACCGGTGAACCCCTAAATATAGTTGCAAGCAACCATGGAACAGGGTTCTCCTGTGACATTGTAAACATATGGCAGCAGAAATAATCACATGCTAAGCACTTTCATATATTTTTCACTGCGGTCAGCCATATTGTCCGCCATTGTGTATTATTTCTCTTAGTTTTAAACAACCTATAGGGAGAGATCTATTTGACAAATATATGCCGCTTGCCTGGTCTAACAGAGTTATTGTTGATTTTATATAGATTTTTATAGGTTTCATGAAATTTTCATTGTAAAAAATATCCAAGATAGCAGACATAAGTCCTTGATGCAGTTTTGTACATCCTGGGGAATGAGGCATGTACACAAAGAATCAGCATTCTAGGTCAATTGCGGTGGAAATGGCATAATTGTGGGAATAATGCATTAAGGCGTGGCCTGTGGCACCCCCTGTGGAAGAATTGGGTCGGGTGTTTGGATAATATACCTGGTCTGTATTTTCATTGTACCATAATGTAATGCACATATGAAATGTATGCATCCATAAGTTTTAAACTGCTCAGCCATTTTGTCCACCATCTTGGAATATATCTCATAGCCTTTACCACCATGTAGGGAGACATGTATAAGACACAGGTATGCGATTGCCAGGTCAATCAGAGTTTTTGTTGATTTTAAGTACATTTTTATAGGTTTCATATAATGTTAACTGTACAAAATATCCAAGATGGTGGACATGATTGGTTCTTGATGCAGTGTTGTACCTCCTGCGGAATTAGGTATGTAGACAAAGAATCAGCATTCTAGGTCAATCCGGTTGGAAATAGTGTCATTGTGAATAAATATTTAGGGCGTGACCTAGGGTGCCCCCTGTGAAGGAATTGGGTCCGGTGTCTGTGTGGTAGGTATACATGGTCTATATTTTCATTGTGCCATAATGTAATGCACACATGAAATTTATGGATGCATTTGTTTCACACTGGTCAGCCATTTTGTCCGCCATCTTGCATTTTCTCTCTTAGCTGTGAACACCTATAGGGAGACATGTATAAGACACATGGTTGCTGTTTGTCAGGTCAATCAGAGTTATTGTTGATTTTATGTAGATTTTTATAGGTTTCATGAAATTTTCACCGTTCAAATTATCCAAAATGGCAGACATGATTTGTCCTTGATGCATATTTGTACCTCCTGGGGAATGATGCATTTACACAGAGCATCAGCATTCTAGGTCATTTGCGGTGGAAATGGCATAATTGTGGAAAAACTGCATTGTAATGCACACATGAAGTGTATGTATCCATAAGTTTTACACTGGTCAGCCATTTTGTCCACCATTTTGTAATGTATCTCTTAGCCTTTACCACCCTATAAGGAGACATGTTTAAGACACAGGTATGCTGAATGCCAGGTCAATAAGATTTATTGTTGATTTTGTAGTGTAATGAAAGATGTTTTTGAAGGTTTGTGAAGGTGCCGTTTTGTTTTGCGTCTCAGCTCAGTGGGACATCCTAATCTCACACCAATGGGCCTATTTGCATCCTGAAAGGAACGGACATGCAGGGTGGGGGTCAAAGTAGCCCCATCTGCTCAGACGAACCAGGTGTGAGGATGGACAATTCAACCCAGTAGAAGTATGACTTCCGTTGGATTAACTGCACTGATGTTTGGTTCTTTTAATCTCTCCAAAAGGTTTCAGTGCTGTACATGTTATGTATCATTTGTTACAGGTAAATGTTTACCAGATGGAGAATCCTGCAAGACCAAGGGTCTAGCTTTGGATGGTGCTAATTGCAGATACAGCTATAGAAAAAAATTAAGAGATCACTGCACCTTTTTCTTTCCATTCCAAAAAGTTGAAAAGGAAAGTTTTGAGTGAGGAACAGAAGTGTTCAATTTGCAGTGGTCTCTCAATTTTAACCCTTCTGTTTCTCACTCAAAACCTTTTTGACTTTTTTGGAAAGGAAAGAAAAAGGTGCAGTGGTTTGTTAATTTTTTCCGGAGCTGTATGTAAATGTGTAAATGCCGATTTCTTTGTTTTCATTGTTTTAGCCAAGGTGAGGTGATCCTATTATAGATGCAGTGGGGGAGTTTAGAATCAGTCTGTCTGGGTGGGATAAATAGTGAAGCTTGACTTAGTTCTTGGAGTCTTTAACAGAAGCTCCTAGCACACCTTCGTGCTATAGTGTCTGCAATACTTATGTTATAATTAGTAGACTGTTAGGCTAGTTGGGAGGACGTTGAATCGTTTTGGTATGTAACTATGTTTTGTATTGTAACTTTATTACTTGATTGGAATAAATTCTATTACTTTAGAATATACGACATTCCTCGTTCATCTCCATACTCAAGCTTGTAGGGCTACTGGTAATTACACACACGTAAGTAAGTCTAAGCGACCAGACTTGGAGTCCCTGAGTCCTGGATTTCTCAAAGCAGTTTGGTTAGGCCCAGGAACACGACATTCTAGCCATCCCTGAGTTGTTGGGCATAATTAACTTTCTGTTAGACCCAGGAACACACGCCATTTTACTGTATGTTTCATGTTAGATGACCTACACCCTATGGGCGCTTATGATAACTAGTATAGTCACATACACGTACCTAAATCGAAGTGACTAGACTGATCATCTCTGAGTTCCCGGGTTGCTACACCTTCCCTTGTGTTCTGGACTTGACTGATGAGGAGCATTGAGGATGACGTAGGCCGTGAAACATATGATCTTTTAAATGTTTGGCTTGTGACGAAAGATTAGCTACCTTTTCTAAGAACTTCCACCATATCATGGTCATTTATGATTGCGTATGTTTTACAAACAATATAGAGTCAGATTATTAGATATTAAATTATCACGTAGGTCATTTTGTACTAATCTTCCTACCTGTCCACTCAGTAGCATTAGAAGGGGTTTACCTTTATTCCCCCATACTACAAATGTAAGTAAACGTTTATAAGTTTCATATAATGTTCACTGTACAAAATATCCAAGATGGTTGGTACTTGATTGGTTCTTGATGCAGTGTTGTACCTCCTGGGGAATTACGCATGTAGACCAAGAATCAGCATTCTAGGTCAGTCGGGGTGGAAATAGTGTCACTGTAAAAAATAATAATTTGGGTGTGGCCTGTGGTGCCCCCTGTGGAGGAATCGGGGCTGCTCTCTGTGTAGTAGATATACATGGTCTATATATTCATTATACCATAAAGTAATGGCGGACATGATTGGTTTTTAATGCAGTGATGCACCTCCTGGGGAAGTAGGCATGTAGACAAATAATCAGCATTCTAAGTCAGTCGAGGTGGAAATAGAGTCATTGGGAAAAAAATAATTTGTGTGTGGCCTGTGGCACCCCCTGTGGAGGAATCGGGTCCGGTGTCTGTGTGTTTGGGTTACATGTTCTATTTAATCACATCCAGGGTCTGTATGTTAGGTATATATCGTCTATATTTTCATTGTGCCATAATGTATTGCCCACATGAAGTCCATGGATGCATTTGTTTTACACTGGTCAGCCATTTTGTCCACCATCTTGCAATGTATCTTTTTTCCTTATCACCCTATATGGGGGCATGTAAACCAAAGTGCAGGTCAATCGGACTTATTGTTGATTTTAAGTTAATACAGAAAAGTCCAAGTTGGTGGATTTTATGGGTTCTTGAGGATTTTTGTTCATCATGAGAAATAAGGCAGGTACACAAAGAATCAGCATTCTATGTCAATCGGGGTGGATATGGCATCATTGTGATGTAACAGAATTTGGGCGTGGCCTGTGGCGCCCCCTATGGAGCAATCGGGTCAGGTCTCTTTGTGGTAGGTTTAAGTTGTCTATATTTTCAGTGGTCCAATTTAGATCATTTTTCACCAAGGACTTTTTGAGTTATTCAGCAGTTTCAAGGAAAAAAAAAATACATACAGCTCCGGAAAAAATTAAGAGACCACTGTGTGACGACAGCGCCCTCTGCCGAACAGAAGGGAAGAGACCACTGCAAATTGAACACTTCTGTTCCTCACTCAAAACCTTCCTTTTCAACTTTTTTGGAAAGGAAAGAAAAAGGTGCAGTGGTCTCCTAATTTTTTCCGGAGCTGTATAGTTGCAAGCAACAATGGGACGGGGTTCTCCTATACGGCAAGGATATTTACAAGCTGGGAAAGGTCATTATTCAGCCATCTTGCAATTTATCTCTTATTCCTTAGAACCCTATAGAGAGGCCCATATGAGACGTGTACACCAACAGTCGGGTCAATCAGACTATGGGTTGATTTTAAGATAATTCTTATAGTGGTCATTAAAGTTAGCATAAAGGGCTAAGTTTGTCAAGGCATAGTTCAGGCGATTTTTGAGATAGAAACTAGTGTCATTACTAGCCCTGTTCTGAAGTCTGACATAGAGTCTGTGGGAAGCGGGATGGAAACACCATCATTTTTATATTAGAAAAATGAATTGTGTCCTGAAGCGCCCCTGGTGGAAAATGAGGCACATGTCTACGCAGCAGGTACAGTATTGGTGGTTTATATGCTAGTGATAGGTCGTTCACGAACGCGTCGTCTCTAAGAGCCGGCTCTTGTAGGTGAATGTTGGGAGCCGGCTCGCATATCAGAAGAGCCAAATTTATAAAAATGTGTTTAAAATTAAGATATGAATAATCAAACCATTTAAATGAATAGAGTTAACTAATTCAAAGAACGAAAAAATAAATAAAATAATACAGGCCTAAATGCTGAAGCACACACACTTGTTCTGTCTGCACAGACTACCGTAATTCCCCATTTATAGCCGCACCGTTTATATACCGCACGAATGCGCAACTTAGAGCTGTGAAAACACCTTTCATCGTATCAGTTTTGAGGCATATTTCAGTATTACGGACAGAGATCGGAGGTCTAATTATCATTAGTATCACATGCTAATTTCTAGTAGGTAATCAAGGGGTGTTCAAAACAGCAAAACAAAAGTGACATTTGGCACAAAATAGGTAAAGTTGTTGTAGTTTAAAAGTACTAAGGCCCGACCCCGCAGGCTGATATCAGTCTATGAATTCATAACATTCATAACATTCATTAACATGTTTGAATTCATATAACATGTTTGACATGTTTGAATACATTCATTACCGTAAATAACACCTACAATCACGGACATAATTTGTACAGGCTGTTGGACACATCTAAAGCAGCTGGGCAAAATGCTTCCATAACAAATTACACACCGTTGAAAATCATGGAGGAAAGAACAAGTTCACTCATCGACACTCAATTTCACTGATGGGTTTGTTATGAATCAGCTGTCTATTTTATTCTTATAGATAAATAGGCCTGAATGAGTGCATGTTGTGCATACAGTGGGATGTAATAAAATAGGCATAAAATACATACAGTGTAAAACTTTCAATTTCAGTAAGTGCTCCGTAATGTCCAAGTTGCCTCTCAAAAATGTCTATCCTTTCTATGGGACACCCGGTCACACAGTTCACAGGTCAAAAAGCATTTGAATTATGCTGTTCAAATTGTATTTGTTTTGAATGGTTAGATTTATATGCACTTTGTTTATATACATTAAAAAAGTTATACTTTAAACGCAAATGATCAATAGCATTCTTTTTCATAACAAACCTATGCATTTTAAATACATTGTGGTTAAGGTAGTATATGATTTCATTTAATAATTAGAATTGTTTTAACACCAATCATAGTCAAACTATCGCAAACAGTTTGACTTGAAAAATACAAAACATTTTTTTTAAAGAGCCATTTGGGAGCCAAAAGAGACGACGCTTATTGGCAAGCTAAGCTGAATGGGCAGGCTCCCTGAAATTAGCCAAAATGCCCTTAATTACTATATGCCCACAATAATCACTTGTTCTCAGGTGACTCACACCACCCCAATATCTACCAAGCATATAGTTAGCAGAAACATGTATGAGTCAGAGTTCTACAATTCCTAACATGCCGCGAAGCACCCCAAAGAGAAGGGTCTTCCTTTCTATGGTTGGCACCCAAAAACAACCATAATCTCCAACAAACATTCAAGAGTGTCCCACTGTACATACATTACAAGATAGCACAAAAAACAAAGCTCTGTAATCTTATCAATTACAACAAACATGAACAAATCGAACAGCCGCAAAGCAGGCTGGGATATCAATAATGAAAACTAGTTATTCCTTATTTATACAGATCATTCATTTTCAGGAAACACACACCACCCCAAAATCCACCATGCACATGGTTAGCAAAAACATGTAAGGGTCAGAGCTCCGCAATTCCTTAGGTACAGTATTGCCAACTCCTCAGTAAGGAAAGTAGCTATTGGCTGTCCTGAAAGTCGCTAGAAGTCGCTAAATGACATCACCTAATTTGCATAATTGGCCATGTGCATGTAATTGTGATGGACGATGTAGGAGAGAGGAATAACGTTGTGAGAGAGAAAGCAGCTCTACATGCTTCTCCAATGTGATCACATGCCAGCATGGAAGTGTTCAGCGATAGCTAATGCCATGGTGGCCTCAGCCTTTTTCGCCAGAGTCAGTTTTTTTAACCATCAGTGGCAGCTTGTTTTTGGTGGAACTGTTATAAGGCTTTGCCTTTTGAGTATGTTTTTGAGTTGTCATGTATTTTTTTACATCACTAAGTTTGGCATAGAAATCAGCCTTACAATACAGGCAGTATGCCCGTGTGTTATCTCCAATAAACAGCTTCAACCAACCTTTGAATTCAGGGTTTGATTCCCACTCCTTTCTGTATTTTTGAGTGTACAGTTTAGACTGAGACATGATGAGCTAGCCAGCTAGATGTTTAGCTTATGTCACAGAGAGGCACCCACACAGTGGACGAGGTGAGTGACTGAGGCTGTGTGAGTCAAATGCAGTGATTTATTTTAGACAAAGAACATTTTACATTTACATCCCGCCCTGAATGTAAGCCTGGGCGGGATCAGCCAGCGGCGGCTTCCCGCATGCGCGATTCATTTGCAGTCTCTGGACACAAAGGGCTGAACATCTCCTGCTCTGACTGCAGCAGGGAGGGACTGCTGCGCAAGGACTGGGCCACCTGTGAGTGCTTTGGGACCTGGGAGGGGCCCATGGCAGCACCCACTGCTCATTGAGAAGAGTAAGAACAATACCTGCATTCATGTCAGAGTCTCCAAAAGTCTCCAATAACACCAGAAAATGTCACTAAACTTGTCACTAATCACTTTCTTTGAAAAAGAGTCACAAGAGGGGTCTGAATACTGGCTATATGGCTGTGAAGCAGCAAAGCACACCAAATAGAACGGTCTTCCTTTCTATGGTTGGCACCCAAAAACGACCATAATCTCAAAAAAACATTCAAGAGTGTACCACTGTACATACATTACAAGATGACAGAAAAAACAAAGCTCTGTAATCTTCTTATCAATTACAACAAACATCAACATGAACAAATTGAACAGCCACAAAGCATGCAGGGATATCTATAATGAAAATGAAATATTCCTTATTTAAACAGTTTATTTTTGTAAACAGCGAATCAATGTCTGTGGAAAACACGTAATTCTTGTGCTTCCTGATAACAGATGTACTATCTTTCCACCCTATAAGGATGACATGTATAAGACATGTATGCCGCTGGCCAGGTCAGTCAGATTTATTTTTGATTTACAGTCCACTTTCTAAAGGCATAGACACAGACATGGCCATGGGGTGTTAACACTAGAACTGCCAGGCCTTTCAGACCCCCAGTATCCGCCAGAGCCCAACTTCGTTTGGCATCATTAACATACGAATCATCCCTATTAGCATGGACATTCTCCTCCGCAGCATCACCACCCAGCCAGAGCATAAGTTCATCTACTGGGTCGTCTATATAGAATAGTAAAAAAAAAAATTTTTTTGGTATTTCGTTTGGTGGATAATTATGTAGCCTGATGCATTTGTAGAATCTTAATCTTCAGTAAAATAAGCAGAGAAAATTCAAAGAGAGACGATAGGATGTGTGTGCGATTTAGTTTCTCTTTCCCTCCCAAAATAAAAACAGTAACTTGTAATACCTTTGTTGAATTGGTAATTGGTGACTGATAAACAATATCGTTGGTATTTTGTTTTGTGAATAATTATTTAGCCTAATACATTTGTATAATCTTAATCTTCAAAATAAGCAGAGAATAGGCTATATGAACGGCACGTCTTTGCAGGTCTCTCCCGGGGGTTGTAGTTGGGCTATGTGATGGTAATTCCATCGATAGGAACTCTTAATGGAAGTAAGTACAGAGACAAAATTCTCTTGGCACAATTAACAGTTTATTTTATATTTGCAAATAGAGAGATGCGTCCTAAGTCTATCATAACAGGCCTGTGAGGAATCTCTGAGGAAAATACATGAACAGTCTGTATTTATTACAGTTAAAAGGGGTGTGGTATGTTACTGCCCTGTTGTCTTATGTCACATAGGTTTTACCAAAAGGGCGGGCTGTCCCCCCACCTTATCCTTCCTGCCCTAGGTGTTGACTGTCAAGGGGGTAGGGGAACATCATAAAAGACAGTCAACCACATTCCTGAAAAACAAAGGACAGATAACCTTATTGGTTTGGGCACATTAACAGATGGTCAGAGGTCATAATGATCCACTGCAGACATGTCAGAAACAAAGATCAGAGTTACACACCAGGTAATAGTAAAGCAGACATTTCTCAAATGTACATAAGTTCAAGAATTTCCATAACAATCCGTCCTCTTGATACCGGATCAACCCTCGGTATCAATCCTTAAACAATTTACTCATTAGGATCCAGACTGCAACAAAACAGTACTCTTTAACAACATGACCTTGTTGATATCATTACCCCATAATAATTAGAGATTGGAACAAATATGAAATGGCTGGATCCTTCTTTACATGCTTCTGGACCATTACCTGCATTGTAACTCCAAGACCACACATTTTCATTACACAGAACTGTAACATAGTACAGCAAAAGGTTTTTTGATAAAAACAATGGCAAAGTAGGTAATTTCAGTTGACCTATATGTACTGACAGTGGGATTAAGTTGCATCGACACGTGGGTGTGTAAACACCAATCACTGAATACATCCTTCAGTTTGTTTCTGGTACAAGGTCCTCAAATGTCAATTGCTTGATTCACTGAAAAGTCCTCTCGTGGTTCCAATAAGATGTACTTCCAAGGTCATCACAAATGTTCTTCTCCTCCAAACGTCAGACAGTTATGAACCATTTCTTAGCAGACCGATGTAACAGACCGTAAAAGTCAGATGTATATTCCAAGGTGTTGTCCTTCATAGTTCAAATGCAGGTTACAATTACACAGTTCTTGTTATCTCCATTCTAGCTGCTTTATCAGCCAGGTCAGGAGAATCTGTGTGCTCTCCTTTGTGAATGCCAAAATGACCCGTTTTATCTAAGGGCTCTATAGCTGCAGGCCAGGGCGGAAGTGATGGTTACTAGCACCAAAAATCCTCACT
Source organism: Esox masquinongy (assembly GCA_016801175.1). Classification (NCBI taxonomy): domain Eukaryota; kingdom Metazoa; phylum Chordata; class Actinopteri; order Esociformes; family Esocidae; genus Esox; species Esox masquinongy. Next base: position 26,086 of record JACXGI010007314.1, read on the forward strand.
TTTGCCCTCGGTGACTTCAATTCACTGTGCCTAGTCTTTAAAAACCCCTTCAATGTAAATGGACTAATATGATTTCAGCCATAACTGTCCTCCCAACACAACTGAACTGTACTGACTGTCAGTTAAACCGTTGCATGCAAAAGCCAGTCAAGCTCCCCTTATCCCTCAAAAAAAAAAAATAATAATAATGCAGAAACTACAGCACATTGAAAGAGTAGGTAATAACTGTGGTTTAGGAGTTCTTTCTGTTTTTCAGGGAGGGGGTGTATCCATTGTAAAATACAGGGCCCTGGTGAAACAAAACCCTGATCTACTATTTTAATGATTCAGCGGTATACAGTATACACAATGATCCCAATTAATCATATAATAGGTTATGTGTAATAACTACATGTTAGATTTCTATGCTAGTGAGTCACAACAAAGATTGGAAGGCAACGCTGGAAAGACAAGACTCTCAGCTTTCAGCAGACACCCTGGATACCCAGATAGGGCCTACTCTTCTCGTATAAGACTGAATTTAATTAACAGAGGTACCCCAGAACTGGGGTATTTACATTCAGGGTTAATTAAACACCGAAGCCCTCCAGTAGCGTGTGTGGCGTCAACCCCAGGTTCCTCTCTCAGCTACCTGGACAGCAGATGAGGTGTGCTTGGTATGGACCCATCCAGCGTGGCATGATGTCGTGCAGTTGGTCTTTTCGTGCCCCAGTAAATGTTGTCCAGAACCGGAGCTTTCCTTAGCTCCCCCTGTCAGTTGGGGGTTGCCTTCTTCATCTCGAAGCAGAATCATCAGGCCTAGAATTAGTCCAATTGTCAGGAACCAGGCATTACTGTAGACTCGCTGCACCCCAGAAATAGAATCCTCTTGCAGTGGTGGGACAGTCCGTGTGTGTGTGTGATCCATCTTATCTCAGCCCACCTCAAAATTGTCCTTTAAGCCAAACTCAGTCTCTGGGCTCCAACCAGTCCTTTATCACTGAATCGCTTTCAAGTGTCCTGTACCTGTCAGTGAATTCTCCATGACAACTTTAGTTGTAACTGCACAGTACACAAACAGAAATATGTCTATTACATTAGCTTGTTGCTTCCTGTTAATGCATTAGAACACAGTCCTACCAAACAATTACACTTGTATACCTGTATATCCAATGTTTTTCTGCTTCCGCTGCCTAAATAGATTAGAACAGTTGTAAACAGTAACAGTATACTAGAAACACTTAACATTTCTGGTGCTTCTGTTCTGCTAGTGTAGCAAAATAACAATTTCACTCTTTTCTATAGTTGGTTTAACAACCAACCAATAACAAAACTACAAGAACAGAAGAACACAATTTCCTATTACTGCTCCAATTACTCATCTGTTAAGATACTTTGCTTACGTTGAAGTATCACTCTCAAAGAGTAGTTCATAAACAATTCTAACCAGATCTCAGTTGATATATAATCACATCTGATTGTTTTGTCGGGAAGGGTCACAATTAGAAGTGAGTGACCCAATCTTGATCTATAAACATGTTACACTTTTACACAAGGAAATAAAGAATCCAGATACCATTCCCATCTTTTTGTACTCTTCAACTCCCGTCTGTACTAGATAAATTCTCAAAGTAACAGTTACAATTTTCTCATAAAAACCTCTATTGTAAAGAAAGTCTCAACCCAGCGTGTCAATTTGGCTTTCAACCTATTTGATGTTCAAGAGCTAACTGATGCTCGTAACCAGTCTGAAGGAACTGGATTTTGACCCTTTTAAGATTGATTCCAAATAGTAAATTAACCAATGTAACCAATGGATTTAATATATAAAGAGAGTATTACAATTACAGTACAAGTATCAAAGATAGGAAGTTCTCCAGAGATTAAAGATGCAGGCAGGAGTGAGAGAAAAGAAAATGCAAGAGAGAGCTTTCCCAAACTGGTTTATAAGGTGTAGGGGATGGTTTACTGACCTAATGATAACAAAATCTAGTCCTGAAGAATAGATCCCTTATCAATTAGGGACACATTCCAATCTGTTCTGGGGCCATCTCATATGACAGAGTGGTGTTATCTCGAGAAACAAGCCAGATAGGCAATAGCAAGCAAACCTTTTGTCTCAGCATTCACACCTTAAAGAAACATCTGTTAACTGACTTAATTGACATTTTCCGGTTCCTTCAAGTCAAAACCATAATAATGAACACAAAGTATTCAATGTAGCCAAATTAGAATACCAATTTTGATAATGTCATCAGTAAATCTGTATCTTCTCTAAGGAGTTCAAATGAGTCAAAAACCCAATTCAAGCAGCCCCCACCCCACACTGGTGTTTGTGTTTGTGTGAGTGAGTAGTGCACTCCAGGGTGTCTGTACCTCTCTTTTCAATTTTGACTAAATAAACTTCTAAACTTGGTTTTATAGAATAGAACTTGATGCAGAATTACTTTCTCAGTTTTAATTAAAACACAGCAAAACTTAGTACCCATGTAAGGAATAACAAAAACGTGCTCCCTGCACATTTTTACCCATTTATTCCCTCATACATGGGACTAGCATGATTCCTTCTAATCAAATATCAAACAAACAAACTGAACAGTCACATTCTCATAGTCACTATTCATCCCAACAAATTAGTTCTTACTTTGCTAAACCAAATCAAAATGGTAAGATGTATTCTACTCAACCATAACCATGTTAGATTTTACATCAAACAAACAATTGCCAAAAACCCAAATTAGACAAACACTGTGACTAACTACTAAGGGCCATAAGAGATTTTCTAATATAACTATTTCTAATACAATTATGCAAACAGGAAAACTAAATTCTTCATGTAACTCTTTTAAGTACCAATTTAATTTGCTTTGAACTCTCAGTTCGTCTTTTTCATCATAGATAATAATTTCATACATTCCCCCCTGCTTTCACGTCATAAAGTCACAAAATAACTCATGAGAGAAAGCAGTACACAGAACGGACATGAAAAATATCTGATATCCATTCAGTAAGGAATCGCAAACTGTATATTCATCAAAAACAAAAATGAAAATGATTAAAACACAACATCCACAAACAAAATCAAAAACAATAAATGCGCAACACGGTTGTTTGTGTGAGGGAATTATAAACCATAAAACCCATCGACAAATGGGCTCTACACAGTGAAACAACCATCAAATTTGCATATGAACCGTAACCAAAATTCACATTGTCACAGGCAATGGCCAAAGTACTTTGTGACAACACAAATATAATGTCTTGATTAACCTCCTAAAGTTTGGGGAATTTCTCCAACTTTGATGCATGTCTAGTTTATTCCAAATAGTGGCAGTCAGCCAAAACCAAAATCACAACTTTCATGCATATGTCATGCATCGACATCAAGATTCTTCTAATTATTAACAATGGAAGATGACTTTAGGTCTCTGCCCTCACTACAAGTCGGTTTCAAAACCATACATGTCAACATGAAAGCTATTGAGAGGAAAATATATTTAGCTTGCTCTTAACGTTTGATTATCCCAAAACTGAATATACTCATGATGGGGAAATTACCACAGGTGAGACCAGTCAAAACACTCAAATTTAACCCGTAGTAATAGGCTACTTTGATTTAATGGGAAAGGTTGGTAGAGGCCATCCCAGGGGGTCTGCCACCTTCCCTGGAGCCCAGGACTTTACCCACTGCTGGTAGGCCATACAGGCCAAATGGATCATCTGAAATGTTCATGAAACGTAAGTTTCCACACAATAAAACCTGACATGGACCCCAAACTATTTTGCGCTCAGGCAAAGGCCAAAAGAGTGGGCCTCGCCAGAGAACCACATTAACCTTGTTCACCCAAGTGTACACCAAACAAAGCAAAACCTGCAAACATCCAGGTTAACAACAATCTCGGTGAACAAGACCAAATATTTCACCAAAGAATACAGAATGCATCCTATCGGAACCCTCATGCACAGGGAATACCAAAAGGGAAACTGCATTTACTAGGTCGACCACAACAAGATATTTACTTATGCCCGGGACTTGGGTCATGATCGTTTACAGATCAAGAACAATCGGTGCGCGCGCATATACATCTTAATTAACTCTACTATTTGCCAAATCACAAGTTGTCCAACAACTTTGGCTTTTTACAGGAGCAATCCCTACTCCATTCTACAGCCTCTAAAATTGGTGGACATCAAGCCTGACAAGACCCATGAGGCCCTCAGAGCGTAGCAAGTGGTCATACCCTACCACACTGATGCGCAACGGATATAGCGCCTAAGCCATTGGTGCTCTTTCTACGTGGTAGAAAACCAGCCCGAGGTCTGCTCACCGCTAGCCCAAGGGACCGAATCACCCCAACCTACAGTACAAGTTCTACTAGGGAGACACGGGCTCAATTCCCCTACTTTCGAAAAACAAATGAGACACCTTTCTCGCATTTCGCACAGACATTTGCACAGAAACCCATTCCACCAATAGAGAACTTTTTAAAATCCTGCATTTTTCGCCCCACAATAGGATGACTGCATGGGGGTGTTGTCAGGACACGGAACAACAATGGCCTTTTCCTAACTACAGTTGCAAAACTGAAACACTCTAAAAAAAAATATATATATAACTTTTTTTAAAGAATAATAACTCCTACAAACCATACTTTCACAAAACTATCTATCCACTCCCGCAAATCCATCAATCCTGATGTACTGAAACCAACCACCTAGTTTACTAAATCCTATGAAAAGGTATAAATCCTGCAGTTTCTAAATGTCAGAGAAAAAAACAGGTTTGTGTTAAGGAATGATCTCACCGGTTGATGTTCTCCAGTCCGTCTCCCCTGACCGTCAGTGCCCCTCCCTCAGGCGGTTTAGCGTTCCTGCGTGTTCCCGCTGGGTCGCTCGCGGCGAGGCCAGAGAGGTAGCCAGAACTGTCTCTATTCTTGCGGGAACACTACATCTAAAACAGCCGTCGTCTTGATTTCCACGGGTATCTTCCCAAACCCAATGTCCAGTGGTAGCCATCATAAATGTAGCGGTTAGCAGAGTCTCTTCCTCAACCCCGGGTCTGTAAGCTTCTTTGGTCTTAGCCGCTGTAAACACCGGCTGGGCCAACAGGGGTTACTTATATGGTGTGTTCTTCTCCCCCCCGTTCAATTCTTTTCTCGAACCGCGTAGTCTCTCCCAACATGTCCAAAGTGGAGCAAAACGGCCTCCAGACGGCCTACTGCATCACCACGTTCACAACAACAAAGTCCATAGAGCGAAACGAGTCAGGGGCTATCTCGGTCACCAGCGGGGTTGGCTACGTCGATTGTAGGCCAAATGTTCTCCACCAATGCAGTGTCACCAGGCGGGGTGGGACGATGCCAATGTCCCAGGCCTCCCAGCGATCGGCGGAACAGCGAGGCAGGGCGGAGGCGGTCAGAGGGAAAATCCATCCAGCCTGAGCGAAAAGAACGACAACACAGAGATCAATAAACCCCACACAAACGTCCCTAAAGTTTCTATCAGTCACCACTTAAAACACACCTTAGCCTACGCCTTCCAAACAACTTCCTATTTTACAGTGAATATAAAAAGTATACACACCTCTATGAAAATGCCAGGTTTTTGTGATGTAAAATAATGAGACAAAGATAAATCATGTCAGAACTTTTTCCACTTTTAATGTGACCTATAATGTGAACAATTCAATTGAAAAACAAACTGAAATCTTCGAGGGGGAAAAATGAAAAATAAAAAACTTACAATAACCTGGTTGCATAAGTGTGCACACCCTCTCATAACTGGGGATGTGGCTTTGTTCAGAATTAACCAATCACATTCAAAGTGACTCTGATTAATCATTTAAAGTGACTCTGATTAATCACAAATAAAGTTCAGCTGTTCTAGTAGGATTTTCCTGACATTTTCTTAGTTGCATCTCAGAGCAAAAGCCATGGTCCGCAGAGAGCTTCCAAAGCATCAGAGGGATCTCATTGTTGAAAGATATCAGTCAGAACAAGAGTACAAAAGAATTTCCAAAGCATTAGATATACCATGGAACACAGTGAAGACAGTCATCATCAAGTGGAGAAAATATGGCACAACAGAGACTGCCAAGAACTAGACGTCCCTCCAAAATTCATGAAAAGACAAGAAGAAAACTGGTCAGGGAGGCTCCCAAGAGGCCTACAGCAACATTAAAGGAACTGCAGGAATTTCTGACTGTTACGCATGTAGGTACCCTGTATGTGCGTTTGTATTTTTCCCCTCCTGCCATTTCCCCAGGTGTCTCTTATGTTCCTGATTGTGCATGTTGGTGTTTCCCACCTTGCAGCGCCTGACTGCTGAGGTGGACCAATCGGTGGACACCACTCCTAATTGCACCACCTGTTCCTTTTTCCATTACCCAATCGCATCACACATCCCTGGTTTAAAATCCCAGTCAGTTGGTTCTCCCAGAGAGACTCTTTTGATTTACCCCACATGGACATAGACACTCTTGAGATACATACCTTTTTTAATAGACAGACACTTTGTTCACACTTTACATACATCACTTAGTTTAGCACATACATCTCACTTTGTCCTGTTTCATGTGAGTATGTATTGTTGCTGTGGTGTTTTGTTTGGTGTTGTCTAGTCAATTGTTTGCTGTGTGCTGTTTAGTCCTTGTTCGACCTGTGTATTTTTGTTTATCCCTGTCTCCCTGGGAAAAAGGGGTTTTTAGCAAGTCGCCCTTGGGCATACACAACCCGGAGGAAAACTTTGTCTAAAAACACTAGTTAGAACTGAGCAGACCACCTACTGTATTTTTTTATTGGTTAGTAGTCAGCTAAGCGGTTCTTGAGGCAGGCAAGTTCAGTGTAGGGGTGTTTTGACTATATTATTTCATTTCTTGGGTTCAGCTCAGCCCCTTTTCCCTTCCGCCTTTACCGTGTGTTTATAATAAACGTTTTATGTTTGACGGTAGCTTTGGTTGTCTGTGTCGTTTCTTGTCACTGTTCATTTACACTACACTAATTTGCATGAGTTTTATGTTACGGGTCTCTGTACCATTCACCCTAGACTGCTAGAGCCACAGGGTTCGTAACAAAACGTGGGGGCTTGTTTGGGATATCTGATTGATACCCATCCCACTCATGCGGCTTGGTTTAAGTGTCTAGTTCAGTGTTGAACTGTGCAGCTGTGATTGTGTGATTGGCTGGTGTAGTGTTTGGTATTTGTTGGCTCGTGTTGCTGGCTTACGATGGCTACTTTTGATTTGGATGCCTTTTTGGCTAACCCCACGTGGGAGGAATTTGATAGATGCCATAGAGTGGATCTACAGGCTCTGGCTGACCATTTTTCTTTACCCATACCGAAGAGTTTAGTTAAAGCGGAGGTCAGAAAACTTGTGTTAGATGTTTTGTTGGAGGAGCAGGTGCTTGTGTTGCCGCTGCCTGGGCCTGCTGCTCCTGTTCGGGATGTGGCTGCTGCTCCTGTAAGCCCATCCATGTCTGAGGACGAGGGCGAGGCCAAGGCTCCAGCCACACTGCCCCGTTTTGAGCCACTCTCCCCAATGTCAGACAGTGATGCCAGAAGGGATGTCCGTTCAACACGGCTCCAAGTGGAGGCGGAAGAGAGAGCACAGATCAGGCGAGAAACTCTTCAGTTGGAGATGTGTAAACTCGAGGGAGAACGGGAGTCACGTAAACTTGAGGGCGAACGGGAGACGCGCAGACTCGAGGCAGAGCAGGAGTCGCGCAGACTCGAGGCAGAGCAGGAGAGGCGTAAGTTTGATCAAGAATTGCGTAAGATGGAACTGGAGGCAGAGACAGCGAGGTTAGCCTCTGCTCGTTCAGTGCCTGCTAGTGAGCCATTCTCACCAGCGGGGTCTTCTACTACTTTTGATATTAGCAGACAGATCGCCTTGGTACCAGTGTTCAGAAAGTCTGAGGTTGACTCTTATTTTAGTGTGTTTGAGCGTATAGCGGTGGCATTGAAATGGCCTGAAGAGGTATGGTGCTTACTGCTCCAGTATAAATTGACAGGAAAAGCCCAAGAGATTTTTGTCTTGAAGCACTACCTCTTCAAGACAGTTTGAATTATGACGTGGTTAAAGTAACTGTTCTTTGTGCCTACGAGCTTGTTCCTGAGGCATATCGACAGAAATTTAGGTCCCATAAAAACTCATCTACCCAGACTTGCGTGGAGTTTGCTAGAGACAAGGGAAATCTGTTTGACAAATGGCTCACTGCTTGTAAGGTGACTGATTTTAATTCTCCTCGGGAGTTACTCTTGTTGGAGGAGTTTAAGAATTGCTTACCCGAACGCATTGTTGTTTACCTAAACATACAGAAAAAGCACTGACTATCGGAAGCTTCTGTATTGGCAGACGAATTTGTGTTGACGCACAAGAGCGTATTCTTGGCTCGTACGGAGAGTAGGGCCGCGGAGCCACCGGCTCCTAGCCCTAGTCGTCCAACAGTACATCAAACTCGACCGAAAGACGTACGTCAATGCTTTTATTGTCATCAGCCAGGACATATGATTAATGAGTGCTTCCTGCTGAAACGCAAACAAGGGACACCTCTGCGTGCCAAGCCGCTAACAGGTGTTGAGCTAATTCGTACTGTTGTTAGGTCAGAGAAACGACAGGTGCCTCATGGCAAATGTGGCTTGAAGGTCCCAGTCTCAGATTGCAGTTATGAACCATTCATATTTGAGGGAATTGTGTCCCTATCAGATAACGATGCTTCTCAGCGTCCGGTTAGGATCCTTAGAGATACTGGTGCGGCGCAGTCATTCATCCTATCTGATGTGTTGCCCTTCTCCGAAACTATACTACATACTGTGGATCCACTGTGTTAGTCCAGGGAATTGAAATGGGAATTGTCCCAGTGCCATTGCACTTTGTGAACGTACACTCTGAGCTAGTCAGTGGATTGTTCAGAGATAGAGTACATCCTATGTTGCCCGTAAAAGGGGTGACATTTGTAATGGGCAATGATATTGCCGGTGGAAAGGTAAAACCCATATTGGAGATGTTGGATAAAAGTGACCAGTCTCTTTCGGAGGAGCTGGCACAGAGTTATCCACATGTGTCCGTCATACGTGCTCAGGCACGACGAATGGGTGATGTGATAGAATTGTCAAACCCTATTCTGTCTAGAGAGTTAGACCAAGAGGATAGCTTGTGTGCTACCTCTGGTGAACTGGTGGGGTCTGAAAAACAGCCCAGGATCGGAAAGAAGAATGTGGACCGTGTTGCTGATGCAATACCGTTACCAGTAACTCGTGAGCAGCTGGTTGCTAACCAAAAGGGTGACAAAAGCCTTGCTAAATGTTTTTCCAGTGTTGTCTCAGTGGAGGAGCTTAAGAAGAAAAACATGGCATACTTCATTGATGGTAATCTCCTCATGCGCAAATGGACATCCCATGGTAACGCCGGTGGAGATTGGAATGCTATTTACCAGATAGTGGTTCCTACAGCCTTTCGACAAACTGTTTTATCCCTTGCTCATAATCACCAGTGGTCTGGTCATTTGGGAGTCACCAGGACTTATGATCGGGTGCTGCGACATTTCTTTTGGCCCGGTTTAAAACAGGATGTGGCTTAGTACTGTCGGACATGCCACACCTGTCAGGTAACTGGAAAACCAAACTAGGTTATTCCTCCCGCTCCTCTTTGTCCCATACCCGCCATAGGCGAACCCTTCGAACATGTGGTTGTTGATTGTGTTGGACCATTACAGAAAACAAAAGCTGGTAACCAGTTTCTGTTGACGATTATGTGTGTGGCCACACAATACCCAGAGGCCATTTCTCTGCGCAGGATTACTGCTCCGGTGGTGAGCAAAGCATTGATTAAATTCTTTTCAACGTTTGGGTTACCTAAGGTGGTACAAACTGATCAAGGTTCAAATTTCCTTTCTAAGCTTTTCAAACAGGTGTTAAAGACCTTGTCAATAACGCATTGTGTCTGAAGCGCATATCACCCAGAGTCTCAGGGTGCGCTTGAACGGTGGCATCAGACCCTGAAGTCTATGCTCCGTAAATATTGTTTGTAATCCGAGAAGGATTGGGATGAGGGAGTTCCTCTAGTTTTGTTTGCTGTCCGTGAGATGGTACAGGAATCCCTTGGGTTCCGCCCGGCTGAACTAGTGTTTGGACACACAGTCAGAGGACCTATGAAAGTCCTTAAGGATCAGTTTTTATCAGAAGAATTGTGTACAAAGGACAGTGTATTAGACTACGTGAGTCGCTTTCGTGAGCGCCTACATGGTGCCTGTGCGCTGGCAAAGGAAGCCCTGTCTTCCTCGTAGAGACGTATGAAACGTCATTATGATTCTCGTCCTCTGCAGCCGGGTGACCAAGTTCTTGTGTTGCTGCCTGTACCAGGAGCATCATTGTCAGCCCGTTTCTCCGGTCCTTATGTGATTGAAAGACACAGGTAGGGTCCGTTAACCAGGTGTACAGTGTGCAATGCTTACTATTTCAATGGGACAGTATTTGGAAATAATACAACACGTGTAGCCGCATTGTGGGATAAAAATAACGCAATATTTTTATCTGTTGACTTTTTACCCAACTTTTCTACACCGAGACTCTATTTGGACATAATTAACGGAACTACTCACCCCTCCCTGAACACCCGAAGCTAAGTACCATTATTATGTCTTATCACTGTAATTGTTGTAGCTACAACACGGAGGAGAATTATCGTCTTCAGATAAAGATAGCAGAGTTAGAGGCTCGGCTTCAGACGCAAATGTCAGGCAAGGATTATGTTAGTGTAGAACTGGAAAAAACTGTGTCTGTGCCACCAGGAAGAAACGAGTGTTGTTAGCCCCCGGCACAGCTCCTGCAGCCGGGCAAGGACTTTCTCTTGGTCACTGGGAAGAAATGCCGTCGACCAGTTAAACCTGGGTCGCTGCTAGAGCCGACTGAGATTTTCAACAGGTTTTCCCCACTGGAGTCGGAGTCAAGGCCCGAGCTGTCTTCGGAGGGGAATGATCGGCAGGCATTTTCTACCGGTGGCCCAGAAAACTGAAAACTTTAGTCATCGGCAATTCCATTACCCGCAGTATTAGACTAAAGAATCAGCCGGCTATCGTACACTGTTTACTGGGGGGCAGAGCCACAGACGTAGCCGCAAATCTGGGGTTGGTGCTAGCGAAGTCTAAAACTGGCAAGTACAGAGAGTACAGAGATATTGTTATTCATGTTAGCACCAACGACGTTAGGATGAAACAGTCAGAGGTTACGAAGCAGAACATAGCATCAGCGTGTAAACTAGCTAGAAAAATGTGTCGGCATCGAGTCATTGTCTCTGGCCCCCTCACAGCTAGGGGTAGTGACGAGCTCTACAGCAGACTTGCGCAACTCAATCGCTGGCTGAAAACGGAGTTCTGCCCGTCGCAGGAGGTAGAGTTTGTAGATAACTGACTCTCTTTCTGGGACTCTCCCAGAAATAGGGCCAGGCCTGATCTGCTGAAGAACAACGGACTCCATCCTAGCTGGAGTGGTGCTCTTCTTTTATCTAGGAACATTGACAGGAGTCTCACTCCTATAGCCTCACCATGAGATAGGGTGCAGGTCAGGCCGCAGGCTGTTAGCCAGCCTACTAGTATAGTGGAGTCTGTCGATAGCATAGCCAGAGTAGTTAGTTCAGTTTTACCTATTGCCACTGTGATTCGTTCCAAGCTGAGAAAAGTTAAACAAGGTAGTGCTAACAATAGCAACCTTATTAAGATAAAGCCTTCCTCCACCTCGGTCACAAATAAAAATGACTGTATCACCTCGCATCTCAAAATGGGACTCCTAAATGTTAGATCCCTTGCTCCAAAGGCAGTTGCAGTAAATGAATTAATCTCTGATCATAAACTAGATGTTATTGGCTTG
>JACXGI010007315.1:6944-21965 GCA_016801175.1 Esox masquinongy
GGGGGGGGGGGGTCTGGTGGAGTTTAAACAAAGTGCTTAATGTAAAAGCTTGTCGGCTCTTGTTGCGTCCGTTTGATTAACGCCAACTACGTTAATATAAGCTTGCAAAGCACTCAGAGAAACCAAAAAACATCTGCTTCTAGAACCCCAAAAGCCCAGTTCTGGTGATGCCATGGGCCGACACATCCACAACTACTTCCTGAAGAATGTTCCTGATCAGTCAGACAGTTGTTTAGTTTTTTTTTTTTCCAGTATGATGAACATCCTGCTGTCATGCACCATAGTGGTCTTCCTTGGCCCACCAGGCTGTTTGGATTTGTTGAGCTCGCCAGGGATCTCCTTCTTTTTAATGTAGTTCCAAACTGTTTTTGGTAAGCCTAAGGTTTTGGCAATGTTATTGTTATATTTAAAGCCTCATGTTGACAGAAACTAACAGCAGACTCCAAAGGGCAAATGCCTAGAATCAAGACCAGTTGCTGATAGCTCTCTTATGCCTGCATTAATTATGTGACGGAGCACACCTGACTAACCAGAAGCACCTGCCAAGCCAGTTGGCCCAATTTTTTGTTGTTGTTATTATTATTAAACCTTTATTTAACCAGGAAAGGCACATGGAGATAAAAAAATGTCTTTTCCAAGAGCGTCCTCGCCAAGATACTTTTGGTCCCCTAAAAATGGGGAGCTACAGTGCCTTTGTAAAGTATTCAGACCCACTCACTTTCTCCACATTTTGTGGACTTATGTGTTATGTATATTTTATAGTTGATAGAATTAAAAAAGAAATTGCCATCAATCTACACACAAACTCCATAATGACAAATCAAAAAAATGTGTGTAAAAATGTCTTGAAATGTATTGAAAATTTTATAAATTAAATATCTTTGAAGTAGTCAGACCCTTTATTCAGTACTTTGTAGATACACCTTTGGTAGTGAACAGAGTTTCGAGTCTTCAGCTTTGTACACGTGGATTTGAGCATTTTCTCAAGTATTCCTTGTAGATTCTCTCAAGCCTTGTCAGACTGGATGGTGAGTGTCAGTGAACTGCGATCTTCAGGTCTACCCACAGATGTTCAGTGAAGTCTGCCCTATAGCTGGGCAACTCAAGGACATTCAGTGACTTGTCCTGAAGCCAATTCAAGATTGTTTTGGCTGGGTACATCCTTGTCATTCTAAAATATTAATCATTGCCCCTGTGTAAGTTCCTGTGCGCCCTGGATCAGGATTTTTCAAGGACCTCTCTGTAGTCTGCTCCATTCACCTGTTCCTCAATACTGACTACCGGTTTCACGATAAACCACGGTAAAATTCCCGACGGTTAGTATTACCGTTTTAAATTTAAATTGTCATTAAAACCGTGTTTGATTACCGCAGTTTGAAAAACTTGTGGCAAATACGGTCCAGCATCAGCCAAAGTTAGCAACAGTCTGACACAGGCGCAGCATGTAACGTGGGGTTTTTGTTTAGTGTGAAAACATGGCGGAAGGCAGTGACAACACTCAGGAGATTTTTCAGCCTTCTAGAGGACCAAATCTGAAGTGTGGTCATATTTTGGGTATTTCAAGAGTGCTGAGGGAAACTTAATCAAAGATGGTCACCCTGTCTGCAGAACATGCAAAAAAAAATTGCTTAAAAAACCTCAAAATCTCTTAAGTCATCGTGACCACCACCCACTACTTTACTGCGAATGCAAAGTCAATTAAACCGGACAAAGTAAATATGCTGACATTTTTACATTTTAATCTCAAGTGAACAAAGATGTATACATACAGGATGTTAGGCCAGAAGCACCTTATTTCTTTATGAAAGAGAGAACATACATGCAATCAGTGGTGTTCATTTGATTTGTTTACATATTTTGTGTTGTTATTTTAATGTCAACACCTGCACATTGGATTTGTTAACATATGGTTGTATTGTTCTTACATGCACATTGCTTTACTTGTGTTTCTTTTAGATGCACATTTGATTTGCTTAAGGTTGTGTTCATTAAAACCTGCATTAGGGAAACTTTTACCTCTCATGGCCACATGGTGCCATCTTTAATGTTAATGTTATGATTTGAATGTTTATGCACACAGAAAATACATAGTGCTGCTTATTTTATTTGCCTGTTTACTGGTTTTCAATATAACACGTGGTGAAATGATTTCAGTATGTGTGTAGCAGTACTTTTTGAACATTTCCAGCACATTTTAACAATACCGCGATAATACTGATAACGTGATAATTTTGGTGATTATAACCGTGATATTTTTTAGATTTTGATTAATCTCTATTGTCTTTGAACAGTATGAGTACAGTACAACGAAATGAAGTTAGTATCAGAGCCCAGTGTGAACCCTAATGCACAACAGGAGGCAGGAACTACCGTTCAGGTGTTTAATTAAATTGAATCGACAGGCAAAGATCAGTTAGTAGGCAGGCAAGGGTTCGGTACACAGGAATAAAAGGCGAAGGTACAGACTGACAGTGAGCAGGGAATCAGGTTGTTAAACAGACAGGGTTTTGGCACACAGGGACTCTGGAACAGGCACTGGGAACACTGAGAATAACAAGAAACGCAGGAACGACTTGGGAAACACACAAAACTGGCAACTGGAACAAACAGAGAAGACAGGTTAAGTAGGCAGGGATAATGAGGGGTTGGGAGACAACTGGTGGGGGTGAGACAAGACAACACAGGTGAACACAATCAGGGTGAGGGTGTGACAGTTAGCATCTAACCAGAAGTGCAAATGGAAAAGGGCAGGAAATTTACAAGTATTAAGTATAGTACTGTATACGTTACAATGGGATGTATAGATGTGCAATGAAGACAAATACAGTACAAATGGCAATTCTAAATGTGCAATGAAAGCAAATAGGGGGAGGTCAGTAGTCAAGTATTAAGGATAATGTATGTACAAGTGGGGAATGAATAGTTGAGGCAAATGCGATGAGGCAAATGCAAATGGAAATTCTGACAGTGCAATTGAGCAAATTGGAGGTGTAAGTTAGCATGTGCAACTGAAATGCAGGGGTAGCAACAATGAGGTTCCCGAGGTAGACATGTGCATGTTTAAACTGAAAAATGCAAGTACAATGACAATTCTAAATGTGAAGTGCAGGCAAATTGAATGTGTAAGGTGGCATGTGCAACTATAGGGAGAGCAGCAGTGAGGTTCCTGAGGTAGACACGTAAGTGTAACAACTGAAAACGTCCTTACTGACTTTGCAAGGCAGTGTCAGAGTCCAGTAGTACAAGGGAGTAGTGCAAGAAGGTCCTTAAAAGGCAGTACTAAGCGGTGGACAGGTGGGAATGGTTAGTGATGGGTCACAGAGTTCATTTTTCACAAAGAAATTTTCATACTGTTTCATCTCTAATCCTGACTAGTCCACCAGTCTCTAATGCTGAGAAACATCCCCATAGCGTGATGCTCCCATCACCATGCTTGCCTGTAGTGTATTAGTATTAGCCTAAAAGTTTGATTTTGTTTGTCCAATTAGAACAGAATATTTTTTCTCATGCTCTCAGTCCTTCAGGCCCTTTCATATGCTATTTACTGAGGATTGCTTTCCATTTTCATTAAGGCCTGATTGATGGAGTGCTGCAGACATGGTTGTCTTTTTGGCAGGTTCTCCATTCTCTGCAGACAGACTCTGAAGCTCTTTTAGATTGGCCATTGGGTTCTTGGTCACCAGCCTGACCCAAGCCCTTCATACCTGGTTACTTAGCTTGGCCAGACTGACATCTCTAGGAAGAGTCTTGGTGGTTCCAATCTTATTCCATTTCACAATAATGGAACCCGGTGTGCTCCTTCCAGCATACAATGGTTTAGCAATATTTTACAACCTTTCCAGATATGTGCCTTAAAACAATTCCATCACTAAGATCAAGAGAGTGAGTATTTTGACTTCATTGCTTGGTTTTGTGCTCTGACATGCACAGTGAAGTATGGGACCATATATAGACATGTGCCTTTTTAAAATTAATACAACAGAAGTCTATAACTTAACAAAATATGGAGAAAGTGAATGGTCTGAAGGCACAGTGTGAATAACACCTTGGTGAAAGTAATATTTACTCAAATACCCTCACATAATTAATGCCAAGAATATATTATCCTGCTTGTGTTTGATTTAAAAACCTTTGGAGCATGGAGCCAAAAGCAGAAAAAAACTAAGTCCCTCTATAGCCATGCTAACTTTGCATAGATTTTGTGCATTCTGTGAAGTCTAAAAGTAATTGCAAGTGTAAGCATTCATTTGAGGGTATGTATATCCATAAATCATGTAAACTGTGACGCAACAGCCCGTTTTATACATTGTCCCTCCATTTTAGGGGACCAAAATTAATTGATCAAATTACCATAATCTTAAATAAATTTGTCATATTTAGTACTTGACTGCAAATCCTTAGCATTTGATGATTGCCTGAAGTCTGCGATGCATAGATATCAGCAGATGCTGGCGATGCTCTACCAGGCCTGTCCCTAGCCATCTTCAGATCCGTTTTACGGCAGTTTTGCCAGTCTTGTCTTCAGCAAGTGAAGTGTCAGCTCTATTGGAAACAGGTCAGGTGATTGACTTGTCCTGTGAAAAACATTCCACATTTTGTCCCTGAAACAATTTTTTTTGCTTTAGCAATGTGGGGTCATTGTCCTGCCAAAGGGGGAAGATACATATTTGTTTGGATCTGAGCTGATGTGTTTTTCTCTGTACATTTTAGAATTAATCTTTTTGCCATCAGCTGTCAAATCGTCAATAAAGACAAGTGAGCCAATTCCAGTGGCAACCATAAATGCTTTGACCATAACATTACTTTTACCATGTTTCATAAATGAGGTGGTATGCTTTGGATCATGAGCAGTTCCTTTGTTTCTCCACATTTTCCTTCTCATCACGGTGTTACAAGGTGAACTTTGTCCCATCTGTCTATAGGACTTTTATTTGTGCATATCAGTCATTAATGTCAACCGAGTCAATGGTGAATACTGTCATTATTAGCATAATTTCTGAACCCCCTCTAATATTCCCTTTTTTTTCCTTTTTACATGCATAATTTCACACTCAATCACACAAACTCACACAAAAAAGACACAAAATACAGACAAACACAATACTATGTAAATGGTGTGTCGTCCCTTGCTTTTATATCTGGGAGATGTGAGGGCCCACACTCCAGGAAAACCACAAAAAAAACAATTGGCACGTGGGTTGGTGCACGAGTCTTGAGTGAGACTGTAACAATGAGTGCAGTTGGGAATCCAGTGCATTTGTCTGAGTGACACATGACAACCTCCCCGGACCTGGAAAGCACCACATGTTCTTGGTCTAGTCATTGTGCTATTTGTTCAGCACAGATCCTGTTTCTGGGTTACGTACAACATAACCCAGGAAATGTATATTGTGGATTGTGACCAGATGCACGACTGCGCCTGTCTTAGGTTGTCCCGATATCACAGTTGGGATCTTACCTGTCATTGGCTAACCAGCCCTCTTCACTGGCCACACTTCAGGACACATATCGGGGAGGACTGGAGGATGTAATATATGTCATGAGTACTTCTTGAGCAGCCCGTAGCACACAGCTGTTTTATCATGTGTTACAATAAAAAAAGGTGCACCACCCACATGCCGCAGCGTCCGAAGTCCCCCAGAGCATGAGCCAAAACTGCCACCGGACTACAAAAGCTTGGTGTGCAACAAAAAAACATGTTGCATGTTCAGACAAACTTGTATAATGAAAGGATTTATCTTCCTGAGATTACCAGCGGAATCTCTGTGGGATTTATCCATAAATTTTATTCACAAATGCACACACACATACATACGTACATACATACATACATACATGTACAGATATACATTTATTTATACACACACTAATTTTATTGTAGTAATTTAATTAGTTCCATCCCTCTAGATTCCAAAGAGGCAACCATCTTTCCCAGTAGACTAACTTTTTTTCATTACCAGCAGCAATATATTTCTCGGTCTTACTATGATTCTTTACAACATATTTGAATCAAGGCTCAAGGCGTCCACCGATGCGGTCTTGAAAATGAATGTTTTACCAAGGAGAAGAACCATGTTTTCAATTGACCATTGCCTCTCAGGTCACCCAGTATGACTCTCTGTAAATTAACTTCCAGGGAGACTCTGTGACACAATAACCAATCTTGAACTTGAATCCAGAATTATGCCAATATAGGACAGTACCAAAATAGATGATCTATTGTTTCTATTTCGTCCTGACATAGTCTGCACACAGGCGACTGCTCAGTTCCCCGTAATCTAAGCACTTTTTTGGTGGCCAGAATTCTGTACAATTTAACAACAATTTAAACTGAAAGGCTCTCAGAGACACATCAATAGTTGTTTTATATATTAGTCCATACACTTGGTGCCATGGGATTGGAATATCAAAAAGATTTTCCCAAATGTTTTGAATACTGTAGAGTGCTGCAGTTAGACTTTTTGTAGCAACTTGGAAGAGATACATTTTACGGTTTATGTTAGTCAGGTTTAACCATGCATGATCTTTAATAGATGGCCAACCAGGAGATTCATTGCTTTCTAGAGGTGATTTTTTTCTCCATTTGTCTGGTATGGCTGCAATGAGTTGATTATACCTCTGAAGTGAGCATGTTTCACCATACGCTTGTTTGAGTTGCTCATGAGTGATAGGTTTCTAGCCTTTGTTCATGTCTTTAAGAAAAAAGATACCCTTCTTGTACATTTTTACAATGAAAATTGGCTTATTTTCAATTAATATATTTGAGTTTAGCCATATGATTTTGTGTAAAATTTGTTCAAGCTCTTCAGAGGGATGGAATTGGAATTGTAACCAGCCTTGTATAGATTCCTTCATAAAGGTTGATGTTTCAAATAATGTACCATTGCCTATCAGTTTAAAATGGCACACTTTAATCTGCAGCATGGCAAAGAGCCCGTCTTTAAACATGGGATGGGCCTGTCTTATTAGTCTACTTGAGAACCAGTTTGAATTCAGATACAATTTTGTTATAACTGAAGCTTTAAGCGACTGATTCAAAGCTCTGATATTTATTAGTTTAACCCCACCCACTTTATATTCATTATATAAAGATGTTTGTTTTATTTTATCTGGCTTACCATTCCAGATAAAATCAAATATTATTTTTTCACAGGACTTAAAAACAGACTCCCACACTAGGGAGTGTCATGAATAAATGTGTGAACTGGGATAATACGAGTGAGTTCACTGGAGTAACGTTGCCATAGATAGATGCATTTCTGTCCAAGGTTTTAATACGCAATCGACCTTGGTCATTTTCCTGTCAAAGGTACTAGAAACAAGATTTTCAATATTTTTGGGAATATGTATACCAAGAACATTCACTTCCCCATCGGTCTATAAGACTTTGTTCTAGAACTCTGCAGGGTTTCTATATACTTTTTAGCTAACTGTTTACTAGTGGTTTGCATCTTTTTAGCTAACTGTTTACTAGTGGTTTGCATCTTGTGGTAACCCTCTGAGGTTATGCTGGTGCTTTCTTTGACATATCTATGCCTACATCCTGGAATGTTGTTGATCTGTTCGACAGATGAAACATTTTTTCTTCAGAACTGAATGCATTCTTCAGTCATCCGCTAATGTGGTTTTCCGTGGTCTATCAGGTTGTATGCTATAGCTGAGCTCACCAGTGCATTCTTGCTTCCACCAAATAGTGGATTTTGACAAATGTAATATTTGTGGCTCTCTCTCTGATCGATTTTTTCAAATTTGTCAGCCTCATGATGGCCTTATTCACCTGCAGTGACGCTTTGATCCTCACATTGAGAAACAACATTGAACAGACTCAAAATGCAAATACCACACTTTGAATCACCTGTGCTACTTTTGTGCCAGCTTTTGTGCTACCTCTCTTGTGCATTAAGTGACTATCTACAACTGGCCAAAAACAGCTGACCAGGCAATTGTCCAATGACCTTGATCTCCAAAAATGGGAGGGGACTGTGTTTAAAAATGTATGTAATTCATAAACTATTCACGGATTGGATGTAAATACCCTCAAATTAAAGCTGACTGTATGCATTTTAACCTGTTGTCATTGTTTAATATCAAATCCATTGTACAATAGTACAGAGCCAAAACAACAAAACGTGTTGCTGTACAAGTACCTACTACTGCACTGTATGTAGTCTACCACTATCAGCACACCTGCACCAAGTTATTATGGGTATCTGTAAACCGACTTATTGGGGATAAATGTGATATGTTTCTGTTATACAGGGGAATACATTTGATAATATTATGTCTATTAGTCTTAATAGGCTTTTTGGATACAAGCCAGCCCTGCATTAAGTCATTTGATTTAGCTTACCTACTGTAAATCGCTGCTTAAGTAATTTATTAATTTTAGCTTTAACTGTTGTTTGCCAAGTGATGGTCAGCAACTGACGGCTGGCAAAGACATTTAATAATATTGTATTTATTTAATTTCACAGATTCCCTCTGTCCGAGGGTCTGCATTTACGACCGTTCAAACAGGCTTAGTGCGATGGATGGATTCTGTTCCACACTGGGAGGTGTTTTTCTTGTCTTCATGCCCTTACCAACCCAGCAATTTCCCATCCAACTAAAGCAGCTGACTTATTTACTATGTATCAACTGAACTAGGATCTCAACTTATTACAAAAGCTTGACCTTATAGAAGCCAAAGCCTTCTCTTCTACTTACTGCTAATGCCCCCAATTCTGCTGCATCCCTCTGAATGTAGTTAGCGCTGTCTCAGTTACACTTCTGTTCTCTCTTATTAGATAGACTTTGAACTCAATCTGCCTAGTTAAGTAGATATATAGCATTGTCTAAAGTATACTTAGGGTGCAATTCATCAGTGCTTAAGGCTGGGACGACCACGTCCTTCATCCCTGTGGGTTGCTCTCGTTGCAATAAAACCTGATATTAAAAATGACAGAACGTCACAAGTGGTAAGACGATTGAACGTGAGTGTGGGGGGAAAAATGACAAAATGGAAACGGTATTGTGAGCGTGGCGAACTACCGCGGCCATCCTGTGATCCCCTCTCCTCCACAGCCCCTGATGTGGTTGACCCGATGTGGGTTTAAAGTGCACTCCTTTGGAGAGGGAATCTTGTGTGCCTTGCCTTTCTGTCGTCACACAGGATGCCATTAATTGACCACAATGTATTTCAACTGTCGCATCGCACCAAGTTACCGGGCAACCCTGCTCACGGGCATGCACAACATGAAAAGGAATGTGTCAAGTTAAATAAGAAAAATAAAATACTAAATCTTAAAATTAAATCCTGCGAAATGTATATCCTGTGTGTGTGTATATATACACCAATCAGCCATAACATTATGACCACCTGCCTAATATTGTGACCCCCTTTGCCACCAAAACAGCCCTGACCCGTCAAGGCATGGACTCCATTAAACCTCTGAAGGTGTGCTGTGTTATCTGACACCAAGACGTTAGCAGCAGATCCTTTAAGTCCTGTAAGTTGCGAGGTGGGGCCTCCATGGATCGGACTTGTTTGTCCAGCACATCCCACAGATGCTCGATTGGATTGAGATCTGGGGAATTTTGAGGCCAAGTCAACACCTTGAACTCGTTGATGTGTTCCTCAAACCATTCCTGAACAATTTTTGCTTTGTGGCAGGGCGCATTATCCTGCTGACAGAGGCCAATGCCATCTGGGAATACCGTTGCCATGAAAGGGGGCACATGGTCTGCAACAATGCTTAGGTAGGTGGTACGTGTGAAAGTAACATCCACATGAATGGCAGGACCCAAGGTTTCCCAGTAGAACATTGCCCAAAGCATCACACTGCCTCCACCAGCTTGCCTCCTTCCCATAGTGCATCCTGGTGCCATGTGTTCTCCAGGTTAGTGACGAACACGCACCCGGCCATCCACATGATGTAAAAGAAAACGTGATTCATCAGACCAGGCCACCTTCTTCCATTGCTCCGTGGTCCAGTTCTGATGCTCACATGCCCACGAGCTTTCAGCAGTGGACAGGGGTCAGCATGGGCACCCTGACTAGTCTGCGGCTACGCAGCCACATACGCAACAAACTGTGATGCACTGTGTGTTCTGACACCTTTCTATCAGTACTAGCATTAACATTTTCAGCAGTTTGAGCTACAGTAGCTCGTCTGTTGGATCGGACCACACAGGCCAGCCTTCGCTCCACACGAGTATCAATGAGCGTTGGCCGCCCATGACCCTGTCGTCGGTTCACCACTTTTCCTTCCTTGGACCACTTTTGATAGGTACTGACCCCTGCAGACCAGGAACACCCCACAAAGGCTGCAGTTTTGGAGATGCTCTGACCCAGTCGTCCAGCCATCACAATTATATATACACTGATCAGCTATAATATTATGACCACTGACAGGTGAAATGAATAACACTGATAATCTCGTTATCATGGCACCTGTCAGTGGGTGGGATATATTAGGCAGCAAGTGAACATTCTGTCCTCAAAGTTGATGTATTAGAAGCAGGAAAAATGGGCAAGCGTAAGGATCTGAGTGACTTTGACAAAGGCCAAATTGCAAATTTGTTGCAAAATACACTTTAGAAAATCAACTGAATACCGTATATAATTTCACATTTGCAGATCATGAGTTTCCGTAATTTCCCACTAGATGGCGTCATAATGCCTGACTCTTGTGACAGCCAGAAACAAAAAACAATTGCCCCTTTATCACAATATCTGAGAAGTGCGGTGATGGTTCAGTGACTGCAAGTGTTGATATGGCACATATTGTTTCAATCTCTCCAAATTATTGTTCAAGACCAGTAAAACTCAAAACATTCTCGATCTAAGTTTGATCTTGTGGGCTGTTGTGAAACTGGAAATGAATGGGAATTAGCCTATGTATGATGAACTGCACGGTGTACATGTGAAATGTTCAGGGCCAAGGAACATTTGACTAAAGCAAAGTGTTCTAGTGTAGCAAAATTGAGTAATGTTCTTTTCAATCTGATCTCAGTGTATAATACTGGTGATAGTATTTGACACATTGATATGAAACACTTAATAGTATTGAATTTCAGCCAACCAAAAGATATACAATATTCTAACATATTTCCTTCTTCAAAGTTTAAGCATGGCAGCATCCACTGTGCCCACTTAGGAACTTCTACGTTTCCGTTTTGATGAAAGTTGCAGTGGGAGATTGCATTCTGGTGAGTGTTCAAGGAGTATGGCTGTAATTAAAGCCGGCACTAAAGCAAAGGTGGTAATTGAGACCATAAACACTCACTTTTCCATTTACCCCTCTAACGAAGCGTTCATGTTTATTTTCAGCGCTCAAATTAATCAAAAATACTGCCGCCACTTAAGTTCTCTTTAAGAAGTTATCACCACCAATAAGACCTAATCATATCATTAATCTTTTTTCCTGGAAAGTTTAACGAGTGGAACACGGAACACCTCTCCCCTTAACCTTCCTGAACATTTACACACATGCCAGGATGCGAACAACACACACACACACACACACAAAACCTTGGCGTGCGCAACCAAACATGTGCGTAGCCTACATACACACAAACATACAGGGTGTGAAGAGCAGTAAGAAAAAGCACTGGGAAAAGAACATCTGCTGTCTGGGAGTGCGCCTTTATTTTTTTGAGACTATAAAACTGAGGTCTTTATAACACTGAGAAGATACAGTAGCACAGCCCCGGGAAGTGCATCCAGGGGTCAAACCCCAGCCATAACTCCTCAAGATAACACTAATTGTTTGCTCTTTTCCTCTCCTAACATCCAAGAATGACTCTCCGTTTTTTCTTGTTCTTCACTCTCTTTTCTGACAGGGGAGGATGGCAGCTAAGCTAGCAGACAGCGGCTCGTGGCAGTGCAGACTGCAGAATTCCTTTACTGCAGATGTGGGGCCTGGCTGGCCTTCCTGACACCCTGAGAGTGTAGCTGACACAGCCATTGGAGGAGATATAGGGCCTCTAGACAGCACAGGAACTGGAAGCTCATAATCATAAATACTAGTAGGATATTTACTTTGTTGCTTTTCTCATTAGGGTAGGGGTGTTTTCCATCAAGGCAGGACAGTTAATGTCAGGGCTTGTTCTGTTGACACATTTGACTGAAAGCTGTTGGATGAAGCCATAGTCACTGACACTGCAGGAGATGTGGGTGCTAATAACGTGAGCGGGTTCCCGTTGTGGAATCCAGACATTTAAGATAAGTTAGGAACTCAGCTTGTCAAATGGAGCTTTTGTTCACTGTTTTGACAGAAGCTATATTATCACTGGAAGTCTTTAAATATCACAGCTTTTGCCTTCTGGCTGCATGAATTGAAATCTGCAAAACATTCTCTTTTCTTTTGCCTTCACTGCAACATATATCTATGAGGCCATCTGCATTTGAAGGCCAACCGAAAAAAAAAATTACCTGACTTTTCAATTTGAACCTGTTTCCTTTTGGACTTTTCTGTGCTCACAAAAACAGACATGTTAATTTATGATAATCCTTTTGAAGCTTTGACCTTTAAGAAAGCTCACTAACTCAGTGTTCCCATTGCCGGTCCAACTGTAAATGCTGTTTGGCAGGTTTGACATTGAGAATGAGACAAATAATGCATTTTGTCAGGTAGGAAGGAAACGGACGGCTGAGGCCACAGCAATCAGAAAAACTCTGTCCAGCACTAAGGACGACTTCAATAAAATACCTTCAGCCCTGCTTTTAAAAGCATTAGTCCGAGGCAAATTAAAAAGTAGAGTGCAATTAAAAGAAATCACTGTGTAAATGTTAGCATGTGGACATTTTTCCTTTTTTTCCCTCTCTTTAGCGAAAACAAAGAATGCCCTGCGGGAAGGGTTGCGCAGCTGCTGAATATTACAACGTACATGTGTTTTAAATAAGGCACCATTATAATCAAAATCATAAAAAAGGTAATGTGTTCCTTTTATACATTTAAATATAAGTTAGCCAACACAAAGTTCCTATATTTGCATGTCCTTTTTGAGTAATTCATTGAATAACTTCAAAGGCAAACCGTTTCAGCAGAAATCACAACAAACCTACCTCTAGGTATTGTGTATTCAACAATAAATACAATATGTTCATTTTTTTTGCATAATTCTTATCAGCTTAGCTTTGAGAACACATTGTTCTTGTGCTTTATTTACCCAGATCGGATAGACATTTTCCAAATCAAACCTTGAGTCTCTTAAATATCATATTACAAACAATTGGCAGAGAACCTACTGTGTTGAAATGAAAATAATCCCTGTAGGTAGTTAAGCATCCCCTTCAGGCCTCCATTTAAGAGTACAATTTTTAGATCCCTTATGTCATCAAACAAGCACCTCCAGAGTAAATACAACCAAGATTCTTTACATACTTTGGTTAATTAATTGATTAAATAAGTAAATAGGTTTTGGAATTCTGCACTCTCACAATAAGAATGCTGTATTATTAACCAGAACAAATGTTTTTAATGATTAAAATCTCCATACAGAGGTATACTTCAATATTAGGTCCACAGGATTTAACATGCTAAGCTAAGCTACGCGTAGGACCTCTCAAACATGCTGTACAATGTCTCCATCTCTCAATATGACCTCTGACCCAGACATTTTATTACAAGACCTCAGAAGAACAAACATGCCATATTTTCTGTGACCAAACTCTATATGTGTTTCCCCTAAAGTTCACTGGGTGTCACCTGACATCGATTGAGAGAGACAAGAGATGGGACAGATGAGTTTCCACACCAAGAGCGAAACTGTCTGGCCAAATCCACTTTTCCCCCATATTAAAATTGATATTTCCGAGCTGTCAGAGGGTGAAGTCTGGGTTTATAGAGTTCCGTCTTGGTGCCAGAGGACATCGTTCCCCTATAGGTTCTCTCTCCCCCGCGACTCACTCCCTCCCATATCATGTGGGTAGTGGGTTACCCACGGATACCGATCCAGCACAGCTCTGGGCTGGCAAGCAGCTCGCTTTTCACTTAGCAGCATGCACTAATTTACTGAGACCCGACACTGCTCCACGTCCGTGGTGCAATTCCCACGTTCCAGCTAAGAAAATATATAATTACTCCCTTACCGTGTAATACTTGCCACGTTACGTTATAAAAGCTTGGTGTAAAGCTATATGGATAAAATAGCAGTGATTTCCAATGTGCCTCATTTTGACCGCCCGCTGGAATAAATGGTGGGCGAGTAACCGACTAACAGAGGACAAAACGTTGTGTCGAAAAAGCCATTTTACTTTCTAAATGCTCCTGGGTGGCTGCAAAACAAGACTAAGCGTTTCCATTGCAAATGTCTCCACCATGCAATACAAGTATCTTTACGAGTTTTCTGAGTTATTTGGATTAAGTTTGCAAGCAAATTAAGATCCCAGGCTAATTGTAGTCTAGTCTAATAGACTCGGCAAGTAGTAGGCTAATGAAGACCGGGATGGAGATTCCACAACAGCCTTGTTCGGCTACTGGAAAGATGTTAAATGAAAAACCCATTGACTCGTCTGAGGTTTAGCTTGTTAATGTTTTGTAGTTTCATTGGGTGGTTTAATATTGAAAGTGTTTCGTACTTCCATACATTGAGAAGGTAAAATGGGAACTGGTTTACGAGTGGTTTCCCTGGGTAGATAGCTGAACAGACTTGAGAGATGCCTTGGCTTCAAGATAATTTGACCAACATCCATGCAAACTGAGTGTCACCAGTGGCCTCCTGTTACTCTCTCATTATGCCCCATTATGTGTGCGAAGACCCTTTTCTGGCATGATCACCGCAGCTCTCAGAGGATTTCACTTCACAAACATTTTTACAGCTTGGACTTTAATCTAGAACTGAGCAGGCCATGGCGCACACCGACCTCTAAACAACCGCACCGCGGTGCAACACTAGACAGCTAAATATATCTGCCTCCATCAAGAAAGGAATAAAAAAAGGTTAAGCCTGATGGTTCTGGTTAGAACTTAGCCCATTGGGGGTTAATTAAGAAGCACAGGACAGTAAATTAAAGACCAACTCGCCTCATGTGACAGG
>JACXGI010007315.1:22065-38122 GCA_016801175.1 Esox masquinongy
GCCCCCCCCCCCCCCAAAACCCCCCAGTCCTCCACGACACCCTCAAAATAGCACCATCTACTGACTGGCAGAACCAGACCATTAAAAGAGGCCAGTCCAGCCTAAAGAAGTTCCAACCAGAGGCTCTGGGCAAGCTGTTCCCAACCAGCCGAGTCGCTTCCTCCTCCTCATTAATGAGCACGGCAGCCTAGAGTAACAGTTTTAAACCAGAAACATATCACCCTTGTCTGCTCGGTATCTCAGCACCTCCTTACACAACCATTAAGACAGCTTACTTGCCATTTTAATTGATGCTCCAAACGAGCATCCATGTTACTTAACACATAATAAAAAACAGATTGAAATCAGCATGCTTTTCCTATGTAATCCCTCATTCACCTTGATTTATATTTCTTTTATCAGGGTTATTGCAGTCATAATTTTTTGGGGAATTAATGAACTAAATCCATGCACGTTTTTATTGCATCCTCATAGTACAAAAAATGAGAGCCGTTCAACATTTTGCTTCCTCAGTAGTAGAAGGTTTTGTTATTGCAAGAGCTCCTGTTAACTTGTTTCAATGCTACAGAATGAAAGACCTTTGACTCGGAGCAGAGGACATCATCCGGTAACAGGGTCTCACAATAAAAGCCATGCACGCCGCAATAAGCACTGCTTTGTTTCCAATGCATTCACGTTAAAACATTTATTAGACTAATTACACTGGTCTCCCATTGAATTTTCTTCCTGTGTTTCAGATGCCTTGGCAGAGTTCCCATGTCACGTCACAATGTCTTTTCATTCATTGCCGAGCTTGCTGCCCTGAGAAAGAAGGTTAAAAAGCACTTTGGAGGAATAGCCTATCTAATGTGAACAACAAAGATGATGCTGAAGAGATGCTAGCCCTGGTGGCCTTCTGTTCACTGTTCTTTTGATGAGACATCAGCTCCCTTAGGAACTCTGAAAACATAAGTAGGCTATCTTAAAATAAATGTTTTGTCCTGAAAACCAGATGTTGAGACCCCGCTGGACGCCAGACTAAAGTGAAGTTTGATGCCTGTACTTCCCTACTATTCACCAATGCCAAAGATATTTCTAACCTCAGTGGTCTGAGTAAGAAGAATTAGTGTCCAGTCTCTTTTTTACACTTTTATCATAGTTTGAATATAATCAAGCTGATAAATACCAATTAGGGCTGCACGATTTATGAAATTATAACTGAAATTGCAATATTGACATGTGCAATATCCAAATCGCCAACTCTTACGTGATTTTCAGCTCCAAAAAAAGGTGAATGCGATGCGCTTCACGCGAGGCAATGGGCACGCATCGTACATCCGTAATAGTTCTTCTTGCGGCTACTGTAGGTATTTTTGTACAGTAGATTAGGCTACTTAAAGACTTGGACTAATTTTGTTTAAACACTTGATAGTTTTTCAATGTTAGTTTGGGTTTACACTGCAACTGCTAGTGAAGATGTGTGCTTCAAGTTAACGAGTGGCACCTAGATATTGTCCCACATGCACAATAGCATGATTATTAAAAGTTTAGGCTTCAATGCTGGTGCCTACAAACATACTTAATATGGGGGAAAATATACCTCAAGGGTTGAGAAATTTTGCCTAACCAGCTATGACAATTGTCGTCAATGGCTTCAACACTGCCATTGCCAATGTCCAATACCTGCCTTCACAGCATTCGGTCTTCGCAACTTCACCCACAACACTGAGATGTCCCTGTCCTCAGTGCCAGAAGTCAACTTTGTTGAGTAAAGCATGTAAATCAGTGGTTGTACTTTGTCTAAGCATGTATAAAATACATCAAGCAGATACCAGTCCTGCTGCTGGGTTGATGCCCTTCTACGGCCCTGTCCAGCTCTCCTTGTGTAATGGCCCATCTCCTGGTATCTTCTCCATGCTCTTGAGACTGTACTGGGAGGCACAGCAAACCTTACGATAGCACAAATGGATGTGCCATCCTGGAGGAGCTGGACTACCTATGCAACCTGAATGGGCTGCAGGTACTGCCTCATGCAATTGGTAGTGACATGGACACTAGCAAAATGCAAAACTAGAGAAGAATCAGTCAGGAAGGATAAGGAGAGAGCAATTGTCTGTGGCCACCACCCGAAAAAAACAATTCCCTTTTGGGGGGTTGTCTTGATGTTGCCTCTCCAGTGCACATGTTGTCACTTTCATTTGCACCCAAACAGGTGAAATTGATTCACAATCGCTTATGTTTCCTAACTGGACAGTTTGATTTCCCTTAAGTATGATTGACTTTGTGTTATACTGTGATGATTGTGTTCCCTTCATTTTTTTTATTGTCGGGAGTGCATACAGGCATGTGGAGGCCATACAGACACACTATTGAGTCACATTATGAGTTGCCGTGATGAAATTCCCACAAGTTGGGATAGCCTGTGATTTCAGTTATTTACTTTGATTTTCGGTATGAGTTTGAATCCAGCCTCTAATCGGTTGGTGATTTTGGTTTCCACTGACTGTTATGTCATTTTGTTCTCAACAAATTATACAACGTACAGTAAAGATTTTGAT
This sequence comes from Esox masquinongy, assembly GCA_016801175.1. NCBI lineage: Eukaryota > Metazoa > Chordata > Actinopteri > Esociformes > Esocidae > Esox > Esox masquinongy. The sequence continues at coordinate 24,603 of JACXGI010007315.1, forward strand.
CTTTAATAGATTTCATTCATCGAGGCCCGATGTGTGATTTAAGTGATCCCTTAACTTTTTTGAGCAGTGTATTTCATAAGATCTACTAGTGAATTTGTAAGACCAAGACAGTGGCTGAAGTGTTATATGTTAATATAATTATATGAATACTTTCTGTGTATTTTATGTTAAACACAGTTGCCTTAAAACATCTAAAATTCTATCACCTGTACTCTAGGAAAAGTTTCCTTGTAGGACTGTAAGAATCCAGCCTACAGATGAAGGTTATACTGAGGGAGCAGATGTAGGTCCACCCCCTGCAAAGAAAGCCAAGGAGTCACAGGGCAGCTTCTTTAAGACAAAGGAGAAAACCACTCCCTCTCACCCTTCTCTGCACCTACAGCAAGCTAAAGATCCTGACGTGAACAGCTACCTCTTGGCCCCATCCATCGACAGCAAGGCAGATCCACAGGCTTGGTGGAAAGTCAATCAGATCACCTTTCCATGACTCGCAAAGCTGGCAAAAATGTATTTGTGCATCCCCGCTACCAGCTCACCACTCGAGAGGGTATTCAGTGCACGAGGCAACACAGTGATATGTCAACCCTCTTGTTAGAAGGCAGCAATGGTCAACATGCTGCTTTTCCTTGCAAGAAATTATAAATGTTTTTTTAAGCAAGAATATAATTCATAAGTAATTTGATTTTTGAAATGGTGGCTTTCTGCAGCATATATAATAGGCCTAGGAACCATTTTATTGAAATTTTACATTTGACTTATTTTACATGTTTGAACAACTTAAGTTTATTCAAGCTGTATACTTTTAAAACCCAGTTTTAAACAGGAAGCATATTTGAGTTTGTTATTACTTCGCCTACTAACATCTTTTCAGTAAGGCTATCCTACCTAAAAAGGTCTTCTTTTTCAGCAGAAAAATAAAAAATAACCAGGAGTTTATAAAGATAATTATTTTAAAAGGTTCAATAAAACAATGTTGGAAAATATGTCTAATTTTGTTTTTATGCCTTTTGCACATATTATATTAATTGTCACATTGAATCCAACACCCTCTCTCCCTCACTTCCTCATGGACACCTGTTTTGTTTGATTATTGCCCGCACCAGTTTTCCCTCATCTTGGAAGTTCTAGCTCCCCCAATATTTCTGGTCGGTCTTTGTATTGGTTTAACCATATCTAATATTGTTCTGTTTAGTCTTTTATTTTGTTTCTGTCCTTCCTAGTTCCTTTATCCTGTTTTCTGTTTTTGGTTTCTGTTAATTGTAGCTCATACATTAAATGTCCTCCGTTCTTCCTGCGCTTGTTTCCTAGTGATGGGGAATTAAGCCTTTCTGAAGCATTCGAGGCATTCATCAAACTGGGCCGGAAAACGGTGCATTGTCTTGAGGCTTTTGAACTCACTGCACAGTGGTGACACCTGCTGGTCAGGAATAAATGTCACATGTTTAAAGGTGCACTATGCAAGTTTTTATGTCACTTATCGTCAGTGAGTTGAATATCAGTTCCATAATTCCATTAGGATTTGAAACTATTATTACTAACTACGAGCATATTGACCAGTCTGAAGCAGTGTCACCTCCAACCATCGATGCTGGAGAAATGAACACAGACTTTTGTTTTCGATGGGGTCGAAGTTGATGGGCCCTTTCCATAACTATGGAACACAAAATAAATAAAGTAAACAGCTAAACCAATAAAAATGTCATCTGGGCTATCTATAGCGTTAGATGCATTGCCATTTTTAAGAGACTTGTTGATGGCTAGCGAGATAACGTGAAACCATAATCATGCTAGCTAGCACTAACTGGAACAATAATATGCAGGTTTGCACAAGGCTAAATCTAGCGAAGAAACAATGTATTTGCTTCTGCCAAGCAATAGTCACTTATGCATTAGGTTTGGACAAACAATCCACAGTGCATGTTCGTTTTTCTTAACATTTTGCAGAGAACACCAGGTTGTAACACTATTTTCTATCAAGAAATGGAATCAAGGAGTGTCTGCTCGGACACATAATTAAGGTAGCTAACGTTAGCTTATCGTCTCGACCAAAGACTTTGGAGAAACCTACCTAAAACATATCTGCGCTCATACAAATAAAATAAACAAGAACATCAAATTATTTTTTACGTCAAATAATTGTTTCTCCGTCATCATCAATCTAGTAACTTATAGCTCTCCTTGACTATCTAGCCAACTAGCTATAGCTATTCAGGCAGCGCTACGTTCTTGAGATAAATAAGGACACCGGGCGATGCTTCTCTTTTAATGTCCTTTATTCTGTAATAAATGGAGAAAGTTATTAAACTTGATGTTATAGCATAAGCTGTGGCCTCAGTCCACCTTGGCGCTTTGGTATAGTAAACCAAGGATGTTTTTTTTTCTTCTCCAAAACCCCCCATAATATCTTCCAACAGTATGAACATAACAATATCTAATACAATACAACTTGTAACAAACAAAGCATATTAAAGGACAATTGACTGTAATACTTGTTATTTCTTTATAACTACTTGGTATAACCATATTCACTTATCAGCCAAATATTTTACATTCCATTCTAATGACATGAAGCAACGAACAGTATATCCTTACAACCACAATACATTAAGACATTATCCTTTGTCTTCCAATAATATCTCACATCATTAAGAACATTGTATGGACCTTTTTAACATGTAGCCCAACTTATATCGTACTTACTTAATTTCAACAGCACAATTCGAACCAAAACCTTATTCTACGTTCCTATCAAACTCTGTACTTTTTCACGTTAGAACATATGAAACGTCATCAATACATGTGAACGAACATCGTTTTACTTAAACCTGCGTTGCCTAAACTACCAATAAGAGTGCTAAACTTTACATTTGGGCAGATATTTTATCTGTTCTACAAACAGAACCAAACCAAGGATAGTTTACTAATGTGCCCTGAATTGTCTACCTAGGTACCCTAGTGGTGGGAGGATGGAACTACATATCTTATTCAGAAGGCCAGTTTGTGATTAGGCCTACTAGATAACCTAACAAAAATCTAGGTGTTTGGTTTGCCCTATTTTTGAGCTTCTGATTACCATACCCCACACTCTCCCCCTCAAAATTAGATGTCACTTCGTATTTTCCATTCCTGATCATTAACATGCATGAAATTAACTGTTGCAGACTACCAAAATAAACAGGCTTGGAAGGAGACAAAAACATTCCATCAAGGCATTCCAGGGACTAGATCCCTATTCTGGAAGTTACACTCCTTATAGTCCTCTTAGGGCCAAGGCAAAGCACTTTACGCCTTCTAAAAGGAAGACATCCACATTTTGTTACTACTATTATAAACCACCACCTGATAATTTAAAATAATTATCCGCTGTAACCCATTTTCCACAATTACCGTTTCCTGTAGCTTAACTCCACTTCTTAGGCCACAGTTTAACTTAGCCTGAGACTTCCCATTCATCATTCCTTTCCTACCTATCGATGGAAAATTCATCAGTCTATTGATGGACAAAAATCTATAACCTTTAACATCTTTCCCAGATTACTAATTCCTTATCTCCATGGCAATATCACTGTAACACGCTAATAAGCAGTCTGAATGTCTGTTGTACCCCACGGTCTCCAGAAGATTTGGCAATGGGAGAAGTGGGTTGTTTGAATGTCTCTTACTGTTGGGACCCTCTCAACAATAGAAGGTTGTCCTAAAGACGCATAAGTCAGTATTCTCGGTTTACGCATTTCTCTTTGTGGATGCTATCTGAATGACTGTGTGGAGTGCTGATCCTCGTAATCAGATGATTGGTCTGTGTCGCAACCTACTTGAGGAACCTGATCCTCCCTCTCGCTGTGACTGTCCTGTGAGTCCCCCAGTTGTGGCATATGTACATCTTCCTCCGCTGGTGTCCAGGATTGATTGGGTCGTTGTGTACCTCTGGGTTCGAAGGTTGTTGCTTGAGGGTTTAGGACGGAGCCTTCTCTCTCTCTGTGTTGCCTTTGTCTATATGTCAATTGGTAGGCATCCTCTGAGTGTCTATTAGACACCACCTGGGGATGTGGGTTCTGAAAAATATTTTTCCTGTTCTGCCTGGATTCCTTTTTCTTTACCTTTGGCTGGTAAGTCATTTTAGGTTTTCTAGTGGTAAATGATCGCATGGCAGCAGCAAATTCTTGTGAATCACTCTATTTCTTCCTTCATCACTCTCTGGCCTCACTTCATACTAGGGGTGTTGCGATATACCGGTATTGACGATAACTGATATTTAATAAATGAAATATTGATATCATGTTAATCATACACATATGATATTATCGTATTCACTAGGCGAAACTTAAGTTGTATTTTTCCAAAAAACCCTCTCGGTTTTTCGATACCTTATTCATGTGCTTGTACCTTATTCATGTCACTTATAGACAAACGATGCATGTGCTTAAACTAGGAGACTGGACCTATGCACTGGCATTGAAATCAACTTGTTAGCCCCACTAGAACCCCTGGGAGAGATCTGCAAAGACGCACCGTTTTTGTAGCCTATTCACATGGAAATTCTTTTTCCAAAAACTCCTTGGTTTTTCCATAGCTTATTCATGGACAAACGATGCATGTGCTGAAACTACGAGTCTGGACTTATACACTAGCGTTTGAATTAACGCCTTTTTTCATAGCCTATTCACTAGGCAAAAATGTTTTGTATTTTTCCAAAAACTCCTCTCGGTGTTAGGCCTTGTGAATCTTTTGTTTATTTGTTTAGGAGTCATCTGGTAGCCTTTTCACTGTCCAATAATTGTAAATTTTCTTTTTTTACACTTTTCTTTTTTTATTTGTTCAGTTATGGTTACAGACTCTCTCCACCTCCATACACTCGTATTTTGAGTGTAATTCATTTGCCAAAAAAGAGAAAGAAATCACAGTAAAAATAGTTGAAGATGAATTTGACTGATAGCATTTTTTTACTTCAAATTGTCTATAAATACCGCGATAATATAGTTACCGTGTATTCTTTTGGCCTTGATAATCGTGCAGTGAAAATCTAATATCGTGACAGCCCAACTTCATACACAGGACTTTGCTTTTCCTCTGCACTATACAAACCTTATCCTCTCATTATGACCAGATCTTTCCTGGTCCTCCCCACTCATGGATCCTCCTATCGTAGTAGTCTTTTCCCCTGCCAGCTTCTCTCTCAGCTTTTCTGGATGCAACGTGATATGCTTCCCCCATTCTCTTTTGCCAGTTTGTGATGCAATCTTGGTACGATTCCTGTTTCCTATCCACCTGGAGATTGAACAGAAGGCCAATAGGGAGTCTTAGGGATCTCCCAAACAGCAGGTAATCCTGTAGCCTCGCTGCATGTACAATTGTAGGTGTGTGCAACTTTTCCCAAGGAACTTTTCCACTCTGCCCTTTCCTCTTCTGTCAGAGTCCTCAATATTGCTAGCAGAGTCCTGTTCAATCTCTCGACTTGGCCATTTCCCTGGGGGTGGTTAGGTGTTGTGTGTGAACCACAGACACCAGTGAGCTCTTTTAATCTTGCTAACATTTGATTTTCAGATTCTTTTCCCATGTCATGGTGGATCTTATTAGGAAACCCAAATTTTAGAGCAAAGTCATTGAAAATTTTCTCTGCCACTGTCTTGGCAGCTTTGTTTTTGGTGGCATAAGCTTGTGCGAACCGAGTCCATTACCACCAGGATATACTCATACCCTTGCTTACAAGTTTCCAAGTGTAGGAAGTCAATGGACAACATTTCGAAGGGTTAAGTTGTAGTAATGGGTGACGATGGAGGTCTTGTGGGCTTGTTGGGTTTCTTTTTCTTGAGGCAGTCACAAACCTTGGTGACAAAGTGTTCAACATCCCCTTGCATCCGTGGCCAGTAGAATATGTCTCTAATTAGGTACAGCATCCTTTCCACACCCAAATGTCCCATTTCCTGGTGTAGCTCCTGAAACACAAGCAGATGGTATTCTTTGGGCAGGATCAACTGCTCTCGTTCAGCTGTTTTTCAATACAGAATTGCCTTTGTTCACATACAGCCTATTCCATTGTCTGAGTAGTACTCTGACATTTGGATGCTCAGTTCTCAGAGTTTCTTTTGGTGGATGTTGATTCTTTTATTTGTTTTACAGGACTATCCGGATGATGGGGTCGTTCTCCTGAGCCCATTTGAGTCGCTTTACTTTCAGGGGGCAAGCTATGTTGTTATGTTGGTGATCTTGTGTCAGTTCCAAAGCATTTATCAAAATTTGTCCCAATGGATGGTTCTTCCAGCTCTACGGATACCCCAAACATCGATGCACTAATCACGTCTTGGTTTACCTCCTTTGTGCACTCTTCCATGTATCTTTCTATGTTCATTGGCATGCGCGACAGACCATCTGCATCAGCATTAGACTTGTCAGGACGGTATCTCATGGTAAAGTTGTAATGTGCTAGCTCTCCTACCCACCGGTGGCCTGTTGTGTTTAGTTTACCCGTTGTCAGAACACAGGTGAGTGGGTTGTTGTCTGTGTAAACCACAAACGATGGTGCGTGGTACAGATTACCCCTCAAGTGCTCACAAATTGCCCAATGGCAGAAATTCTAGTTGCCCTGAGTGCATGTGGTAATTTTTTTCAGGTGGTGTCAGTGTTCTTGAGCCATATGCCAGTACTACCATCTTTCCCCCGTCTTTGATACAATACGGCACCAAGCCCTTCCTGTGATCACATTGCAATACAAATGGCTGTTTGAAATCCGGGTAACCCAGGATGGGTAGCCTTGTTAAGCATTTGACCAACTGGTCCAATATTTCTTGATGGCTACTTGTCCAAATGATTGTTGTATGAGATGGTAGGTGACCTTGCTCCTTTTACCGGGGTCTTTTCTTTTTTTGTCGAAGGCTGCCCTGCTGAAATGGTGTGTTGTCCTTTGAACTGCCATCGAGTAGGGTTGGGGACAGTAATTCATACAAGGGTTTGGCAATCCGAGAAATGTTTGGAGTATAATGTGAAAAAGCAAACGCACACTCGAGGTCACATTCTAGATCTGGTTGTCTTCAAAGGTCTAGAAATGTCCTCCGCCATGGTTAAAGGCTTGGCCCTGTCTGATCATTTCTGTGTCTTTTTTGAATCACTAATCATCCCGGATGTTCAAGTAAACGCTGTTTCTGTTAAGAAAAGGTACATTAATGAGAGTACCAATGCTCAGTTTATGGAGGCCATAGCTATCTCTCCAACAATAAGTGCAGAGTAAGTTGATGTACTCCTGGATAATATTCACGCCAAAATATTGAATGTCATGGATCGTGTTGTACCGGTAAAGGTAAAGAAAACTATGCACAAACAGAAAGCACCATGGAGAACCACCATGATGGTAAGCGCCCTGAAAAGAGAATGTAGGAAAGCAGAGCATAAGTGGAGGAAAACTAGACTTTAAATCCACTACCACATCTATAAACAAAGCCTTTGTAGCCTTAACTATGAGTTATGCAGGGCTAGCCAGCAACATATCGGGAATGATCATAAATGATCGGGAATGAGAATATCAACAATACCCACACTCTATTTGCCATGTTCGACAAGCTTAAAACCCCCTAAAGCAGATAGCATCAGAACTCTTGTCCACTGTGTGAAATGTAATGAATTTGCATATTTCTTTAGTGAAAAAATTTAAAGTATTAGGCGGCCCTTTAGAACTACAGTCAAACAATGACACTGTCGTCACTATGACCACCAAGACATAACATGGTTATTATGTCACAATTTATTACAATTTATCAAAAATCCCTAGAAGAAAGAGTTTGACATCTTAAAGCATCCACATGTTGTCTCGATACACTGCCATCTGACGTTTTTTAAAACTATTTTTAACTCTATAACAATGGATTTACAGCAAATAGTTAATGGCTCTCTGCAATCAGGCATTTTCCCAACGTCTCTAAAAACAGCTGCCATTAAGCCTCTATAAAAAAACAACACTGGATGCATCTATATTGAACAACTATAGACCTGTGTCAAATCTCCCTTTTATAGCCAAGATCATTGAGAAAATTGTCTTCAATCAACTCAGCATTCTGTGAACTCAAGCGGTCTCTTAGGCAAATTTCAGTCAGGCTTCCGACCTTACCACAGTACTGAAACGGGTCTGATAAAGGTTTTAAATGATATACGGCTGAATAATAATTCGGATAAAATGACTTTCTATTAGATGGTTCTATTAATGGTTCTATTAGATCTCAGTGTAGCATTTGACACAGTACACAGTGTTTTTCAAAGTCTGGGTCGCGACCCAGGAGATTAAAATTGGGTCGCAAATAGGTTTTCATAATAATTTTGTAGATGGTTTTCTCTTATGATTAAATGAAGGTTATTATCGACAGTACACCTCCACTGCCACATGGGGTGGTACACTAAACTGAGCATTGTGTAGGCCAAGTTAACCTAAATCAGACCAAATAACCACTGTATGTTGAACACGTATTCCTCTCCCCAATGCGCTATTTGTTAGAAGTAAAAATTAATATTTCTTAGTTTTCTAACCTTTCATTGCCATTTTTTAGTTTTCCAACCTTTCATTTTAGTTTCACATAGCTAGTTAAAACAGCAACATGGATCGTTTTGTTATACGAAAAAGAGCTCCAGCTGACCAGTGACAGTACATTGAAAACACGACACGCATGCATGAAGTTTTCGTTGTTCTGGCTCAGCATCACATCGGAATATCCAGTGCTAAGTAAAGCAAGCATTTTGTTGCTTTTGCCAATCACAACCACTAACAAATGTGAAGTCGGACTTTCCACTCTGACAAAAATAAAGACAAAGTATAGAAAGAGACTAAACTCTGCATCTGATACGTGCATTGCTCTCTCATCCTTCACACCTGACTGGACTGTAATATTGAGGAAAACGAAGCAGGAGCACCCGTCACATTAGCACCTAGTGTAAGTAAAATAATATGTGTAGTCATACACAGGTCATACACAGACACAGGTCTGTGACGTTATACTGTCAATATTGAGAAAAGAAAATTAATGTTGTGTTATTACTGATGACAATTAGAACAAGTTTTGTTAATACTCCTACAAATAATTAATAATGATAGGAAAACGGTATATTTGAAAACACTTTTTAATGTAATTTGGGTTGCGATGGTTTGTCATTTTGAAAGTGTGGGTCGCTGAAAAAAAGTTTGAAAATCACTGCAGTAGATCACAGAACACTTCTAGACAGGCTGGAAAATTGGACTGGCCAGAGTATCTTTGTCACCATTGGCAATCATGAATCTGATAGGGTGGCTATGGCATGCGGAGTTCCCCAGGCATCAGTTCTCGGACTGCTTCTGTTCAATCTCTATATGCTACCTCTGGGCCAAATTCTACAGAACAAGAACATTAACTACCATAGCTATGCAGATGATACTCAAATATATATGGCTCTCGAACCATATGACAACAGCTCAATAGACTCACCGTGTCACTGTGTATAACACAAATACCTGGATGAACCAAAATTGTCTACAATCAAATCAAGATAAAACAGGGATCATTGTGTTTGCCAGCAAAAATAAGAGAACTAGTATTAGTAAAGAGCTGGATTCTCAGGCCCTAAAAAACAGGGACCAAGTGTGTTATCTTGGTGTTCTGATAGACTCAGACCTCACATTTAACAGTAATATCAAAGCAGTCACCAAAACAGCATTCTATCATCTTAAAAATATAGCCAGAATTAAAGGCTTGGTGTCCCAAAAAGACCAAGAGAAGCTCATCCATGCTTTTATTTCTAGTAGCGTTAACTACTTTAATGGCATCTTAACTGGACTCCCCAAAAAGACTGTTAAACAGCTGCAGCTCATTCAGAATGCTGCTGCTAGAATGTTAACCAGGACCAAGAGAACAGATCACATTACTCCAGTTCTTAAATCTTTACACTGGCTTCCAGTCAGTTACAGAATAGATTTTAAAGTGGTGCATTTAGTCTATAAATCACTGAATGGTTTAGGCCCTGAATACATTTCTGATATGTTTGAAGAGTATAAACACGAGCAGGGCTCTTAGATCCATGAACTCAGGTCAGCTAGTAGAGCCCAGAGTCCAAACTAAACATGGCGAAGCTGCGTTTAGGAGTTATGCTGCACACAACTGGAATAAAATACCAGAAGATCTTAGATGTACCCCAAACGTATGAATGTTTAAAGGTTAAAAACACTTCTCTTTTCATGTGCCTATGACTGAGTGTTTAACTTAACCACACTGTTTAGCCTTAAAGCTCTTATAACTTCCTCATGGAATCTACCAGTTATGCTTTTATTTTGATTTTATTCTAAATTTATTTTCTCATTCAATGTTTTATTATGTTTTACTGTTGTTTATTGTTTTTATTCTAGTTTTATTTTATTCTGTGGTATTTTTATATTTCTCTTTTTCTTTGTAAAGCACATTGGATTGCTTCTATGTATGAATTGTGCTATATAAATAAACTTGCTAGCTATAAGACCGGTAATAAGAAAGGAATACCCACATTTTCCGTACATCTCCTATTGTCTCAGGCCTTCTATCCTTCAACCCCTGTACTGGAGCTATCTCAGCAGAATCCATTGTATAGCCATCTCCAGTCACCGTCTTTCCCAGGAACCTCACCTTCCGCTTAAACAGCTCACATTTACGAGGAGTAAGCTTGACCCCATGCTGCTGATATCGTTGTAAGACAGTTCTGACATGATTTAGGTGGTCGTCAAAAGTGCTGCTATGGACCAGGTTGTCATCTACATAGGGCTGGCAGATGGTGTCTCTGAGGCCCTGGAGGTCTTCCATGCTCCTCTGAAATTCAGCAGGTGCTGAGCTCAGTCCAAATGGGATACGAACCCATTCGTAGAGACCCCAGGGAGTGAGAAAAGCCATTAAGGGTCGACTCTCATTGTCCAGGAACCCCTGATGAAAAGCTTTTCCCTGATCAAGGACTGAGAACAATGAGCTGCCACTTACAGTCCAGCATGTCTTGTATTCTTGGAATCGGATGTCGATCAGGCACTGACTTCCTGTTCAGCTCCCTGTAGTCACAGTAAAGTCACAAGCGTCCGTCTTTCTTCCTGACACAAACCACAGGAGAAAAATGCAGTGGCCTTGACTGGATGACCCATCCTTGGATCAGTAGGTCCTGTATGTACTCTTTTACTTCCTGGTGGAGGGGCTTTGGGACTGACATATAGGTCTTTTGAACTGGCGTTGAGTCTTTTAGTGTAATGTGCATGTTTAGGGATGGAAAGCAACCAATATCAATGCAGTCAAAAGCAAAAGCATTACACTTGTCCCTCAACATCTGTCTTACCTGTCTGATTGCAGGTAGCCCAGAATACTGCGCTGGTCTAATGTGACGTCATGCTTGGTGGTATTTGCAATTGGGAAGGGCAAATAGATTTGCTTGCCCACCTTAGCAGTCACTAGTGCTTCACTAATGATAACACCCTCTGGTAGTGGACAGTTCGTTTGGGATGAAAAGCAACGCTTGATGCCTAAACAGCGCTCCCACGTGCACAAGCATGGACAGTAGTTATTTGGCCAGCTAACAGGATCCCTCTTTTCTGTCCTGTTACAATACCAGCCTCTTGGTCTGGGCCCTGTAGGAGTTTCAACATGGAGTCAGCTATCTTTACTGTCATAGAGAATGCAGCACTTACTGTCTGAGTGACATCAACCTTTGTTCCCGCTGTCATTTTCCCTTTCTTAACTATCTCTTTGATTACATTAAAACCAATAATTGGATTTTCAGCTACATTGGGGTCCCTGATACCAGAATTGGAACTCTCAGTGTCTCTGCAGGAACAGCCAGCCAGAATTAGAGCCTAACTGGAACCCAACTTCAATCCAACCAAGGAAAGGTATTGCTATTTGGTTAGCAGCCATTCTTGTCAGAGTCCCAGGTCCTAGTAGCTCTGCAATTGGTTGAATTTTTGTGTGAGGAAGATTCTGCTTTCGCCAGGTGTCATTTACAATGCTGGCTTGTGCCCCCGTGTCCCACAGAGCCTCCACTGTAATGGGTTTTTACTTTTACTAATTTTCTGGGGAGTTGCCCCTTTCTGTTGCTAGAGGGCAAACATCCTTTGATACTGTCATACTTCGGGCTTGTGGCTGACTGTTGAGAGACTGCATTTCTGTGTGGAACTCATTAACTCATGGACTTTTGGCAGAACCGGCTTTCTTTAATTTTTGTTGTCTCTCCACTTCAAGGTTGGCTACCTCATTCACCTTTTCAATCAGCGTCTCATCTGTGATGGTGATATCCTCAAGGTAAGGCTTTATCTGGATCTTTATTGAATCACTCAGAAGTCTGGTTTCAATGGAACGGAGAAACATTGGATGAGGTGTTTGCTATACTGCTCCTCTGTGTTGTTGTCACTCGACTTTCATTGCAGCTTCTCTTTCTGCTCAATTGCCCTGAATAAAAAGTTCTGTGCAGACTCTATGGGTTGCTGAGAGAGATTAATTAGCTTGTTGTATAGATCGGATGTGTTGTCCTCCTTGTAGTGTCCTTTGAGAATGGTTTTTAACTTAGGAAGAGTCCATACACTTTTAATCTCCAACATGTCTCTCAGTTCGAGGCCAGGGCTGACGACCCTGATCACTGCTCGATGATCTCTCGATGATATCCCTTACATAATCCTGTCTCAACCTGATGGATTAGACTTGTGAGAAACAGTTTGTCCTCTTGTCCTCCTCCAATCTGCCCACATATTCTGGACTCCTTTCGGAGGGTCACTTCTGACACAGTGGCTGGTATAATGGATGGCAATGGCATGGTTTCTTTTGCAAGTTTACTTGTACTGTTGATTTTGGAGTTAATCTTACCCCTTAGAGTCTTGATCCTGTCTGCTAGAGTCTGACGGGTCTCCTCTTGTGACTGCTGTAGTTGTAGGTATTTTTCCTTTAGACCCTTCATCTGGATGAGGACCCCTTGCGATGATCCTTCTTGTGTGGGAGCTTGCTTTGTTCCCTCAATAAAGGAGAGAAGGTCTTTGAGATGCTGGCAGATTTCGTCCTCCTCCTGACAGTCTTCAATCTCTTCTAATGTTCTCTCCGCCATCCTAATGAGAGCTCACCTGTATTTAGAAAATAGATACCCTTCACTTTGTTCTGGGCACTTTAAATACTGACAAACATCAATGAGATGAGTCTTCTCCAGCTGCCATAAAATGTCCATTACCTCATTTTGTAGTTGCTCCTGCTCCATGCTTTCTCCCAAAGTAGCTGTCCTTTTTGGAAGGTCCTTCACACTATGGGGGCCTCTAGATTCATCTCTTGAAAAGAAGTAGTCCCCTCTGGTCTAATGTACTCCTGGCTAGCTCACCAAAATACAGTGAGGCAAAAAAGTATTTAGTCAGCCACCAATTGTGCAAGTTCTCCCACTTAAAAAGATGAGAGAGGCCTGTAATTTTCATCATAGGTACACTTCAACTATGAGAGACAAAATGAGAAAAAAAATCCAGAAAATCACATTGTAGGATTTTTAATGAATTTATTGGTAAATTATGGTGGAAAATAAGTATTTGGTCAATAACA
>JACXGI010007316.1:0-37903 GCA_016801175.1 Esox masquinongy
ACCCTATCCTTAATCCTAACCTTAACCGTTTGTCTAACCTTACCCTATCCTTAATCCTAACCTTAACCGTTTGTCCAACCTTACCCTATCCTTAATCCTAACCTTAACCGTTTATCTAACCTCACTGGAGTATTACCTTCTTATCGATGTCGCCAACACCTATGGACTTTTTCGTATGTGACTTATGTACGTGAACCAGAACATGTTATTGACAGTCCACACTTGTGTATATGGGCATGTTCATATTAAGGAGACCGTGTTGGACTGAGAACACATTCTCATTTCAGCAACAACCTGGGAGCAGGTCAGGTTAACTGCCTTGCTCAGGGTCAAACTACTGATTTTCCGTTATGTTTTTGGTCTTCTGAATGTTGAAATGGTTTCAGCAATTGCAATACCATTGTTCTTTAAAATTCAAATTGTGAACCCCCCCGACTAATAAATTATCATTGATGAGTTCATTATTTTCCAGAGGAATTAGTGTCATGTGATTCAGTCCTTATTGTGTAACCTAGATATTTCCATAGTTGGACAAATTGCGGGTTGGAGTGCTGATAATTCTGTCTCAGCCTGTTCCCCTTAGTGGTTTGTATTTAATTGACAGACGTAGCTTGTCTCTTCCATCTCTCTCCGCCTCTCATCTAGAAAATCGCATCTCATCTCTCCTGTGGCGAAAAGAGCAGCCCACCAACTTCAAAAAAATGTTTTAAGATACGGGCTGACATCTTTTTTATTAGGCTAATATTTGAGGCTTTACAGTAAGCTTCACTAAACATTTATATACTCAATCTAGTTTTCTTTTTTTGGTTATGCAACACAGACCCCTACTTTCCTTTTGTCAGTCATCTGTAGTTCTGTTATTAAATGTAGCATGCTTTGGCTCAATTAGGCCTAACTGCAGGTCTTTATGACCAATAGCTGGCAAACTATTTTCACAGATCAAAAGTAAACTTAGTTTGCTGGTGATAATAAGGGAATTCAAATTTTGGTCTCCAATTATATGCTGTTTCTACACCATTTTGTTTATCAAAATATATTTTCAACTTTTCATAACATTTACCATGTACAGTAATTTATCTATTATATTTATTTTTTATATTACAATCCTGTTTCCAAAAAAATTGGTGCGCTGTGTTGAATACAAATAAAAACAGGTTGCAATGATGTGCAAATCATTTATTCCTGTATTTAATTGAAAATGGTACGAAGACAAAATGAAGACAAACTGTTCAAATGTTGAAACTGAGAAATGTTATTGTTTTTGGAAAAATACATGCCCATTTTGAATTTGATGTCAGCAACACGTTTCAAATAAGTTGTGACAGGGACATTTTTATCACTGTATTGCATCACCTCTTTAACAATACTCTGTAAGCATTTGGGAACTGAGGAGTCCAATTGCTGTAGTTTTCAAAGTGAAATATTTTCCCATTCTTGCTTGATATAGGATTTGAGCTGCTCAACAGTTTGAGGTCTCCTTTGTCGTATTTTTCTTATCATAACGGGCCAAATGTTTTCAATGGGTGACAGGTCTGGACTGCAGGCAGGCCAGTTTAGCACCCGGACTCTTTTACTATGGAGCCATGCTCTTGTAAGACATGCAGAATGTGGTTTGGCATTGTCTTGCTGAAATAACCAAGGCCTTCCCTGAAAAAGACAGTCTGCATGGCAGCGTTTGTTGCTCCAAAACCTGTATATGTTGTTCAGCATTAATGGTGCCTTCACAGATGTGCCAGTGTTTCTGGATCTTGTTTATATATGATTTCTTCTTTGAATGGTAGAGTTTTAACTTGCATCTGTGGTTCCAGCAACATATTGTGTTCACAGACAATGGTTTTCGGAAGCGTTCCTCAAATGATTTCCACCACAGAATCCTGTCTATTTTTAATGCAGTGCCGCCTGAGGGCCTGAAGATCACGGCCATCCAATATTGTTTTTTGGCCTTGTCCCTTGCATACAGAGATTTCTCCAGATTCTCTGAATCTTTTAAGCATATCATGTACTGCAGATTATGAGATCCCCAAACTCTTTGCAATTTTACCTTGAGAAACCTTATTCTTAAATTGTTGCACTATTTCCCGCGCAGTCTTTCACAGACTGGTGAACCCCTCCCCATCCTCACTTCTGACAAACCCATCCTCTCTGGAATTATCTTTTAATACCCAATCATATTACTGACCTGTTGCCACTTGACCTAATTAGTTGTGTGATATACCACCAGGTTTAGTTTTTTAGCATTACACAACTTTTCCAGTCTTTTGTTGCCTCTGTCACAACTTTTTTTTTAAAGTGTTGCTGTCATCAAATTCAAAGTGGGCATATATTTTTCAAGAAACAATAAAATCTCTGTTTCAACATTTGATATTGATTCATTAATCCCTACCGGCCCACCCCTTTGACAGACTCTAGTGTATAAACACAACAATAATTTTTAGATGACCAAGACTTGTTGCCAGATTTGCGTCTGAGATACCTTTTTTAAATGTGGTTAAACAGTTAAAAATTTAAATTGTGTCAACTTGGGAAACTCCCAAACAACACTCCCTGTGGCTACTGAGGTCTAAAGACTACAGTGGCTCTCAAAATTATTCACCTCTTGGAACACATTTCATTGTGTTCCTACATGAAATCAAAATGAATTTAATCAGGAGCATTTTGCCATTGAACAACACAGACAAGTGAAAAATAAAATCTCAATTTAAGAAAAATGAATACAAATATATAACAGAAAAAGTATTTACATCCTTTGCTATGAAAATCCTGAATGACCTGTCAAAGGTCACCTATTTAGTTGAATGGAATCCACCTGTGTGCAGTCACTGTGTTGCATGATTTCTGGTTAAATACACCTGTCTCTGCGAGGTCCCACAGTAGATTAGGACCGTTCCTAACAAAAACTACATCATAAAGTCTAAGAAACATTCAAAGCAAATTTGGAATAATGTTCTTCAAAAGCCTTGATCACGGGTAGGATGTAAAAACATTTCCAAGGCATTGAATATCACCTGCAGCAAAGTTATGTCCGTGAGAGAATATTTCACTGTTTATCTGGCAAGAATAGGCCGGCCTCAAAAACTGAGCATCCAGGTGAGAGGAATGCGCATCAGAGAGGCCACCATGAGCCATAATGGTAACTCTAAAGAAGTTGGAAGTCTTCCACGGCTGAGCTGGGAGACATTGTGCATACATTTGTGGTTCACAAATGTGGCCTTTATGGGAGAGTGACAAAGAATCACCAGGACTCTACTTCTTATCATTTTCTTTTTGTAAATGCTGCAACCAAAAGCACTTTGCATTAGAGTTTTATTAAAATAGTATAAAAGTATCATCAATCTGGCTTTTCAATCAATTTATTTTTTGGTGCTTTAATTTAATTTGCTAAAGTTTCCCCTCTGTTGCATTAACCTGTTCATCCGTGACCTTTAGGTGATGTAAAATAACACTTGTACATCACCTAAAGTGAGTAGTCAGTACTTACTCTCTTATTGTCCAATCACTGGGACTTAATGATAATTTCCATTCACCATTGCATGGAGTGTTTACTAGATCCGATTAGGATTCATGTTTCAGTACCGTGTCTGGTCCAAAAACTCATTTAATATTGTCCCACTCTTTAATCTTGTCTCTGAAAGGGGTTCTTTAATATTTTTGACTTCCATTTTAACAGTTGCAACAGTATTTGTACACTGGAACCGACCAAAGAAATATTAATGATTCTTAACAGTAATAGAAGGATGCATAACATCTTAGTACTTACACCAGAATAACAATATCAGATGAAGTAATGCACGCTGGTGCACACTTGCTTTTAATATTATTTAGCATATATGTATGCTCTTATAAAGCAAAGGCAAGCATAGTCTTTGTAAATATCCCTTCACTTAAAGGGGCATTTTACCCTTGGAGACCCTTATGGGTTTGTATCATGTCTGAGAGATTTTCTAGGTCAGTAAGATTTGTTTTACACAAAACTGTCCAGACGGAGCCCGGGATTGAGATTTGGGTGCTAAACAACATGCAATTACTTCAGAATGTTTATTGAAGGACTGGTGAGGTCTAAAACAAACAATGTTGCCATGTTTTCTTCCATTTTGCAAAGCTTCTGTTTTATAGTCAATTTGTATGTTGTTGCGGTTGTCTACCTGTTTGCTGTATTGGACACAAGCCAAAGTTTTTGTCTTTAAACCGCATAAAATTCAGTTGCTTTGCTGTTATTTTGACTGCTGCACATTTAGTAGACCCAACAGTGGTATCCATCAAAGAACTAATTACCAAAAATTGGAAAAAGTTATCACTGCTGGTAAACATGCTAATGTTGTTTTTTTTGGCAACTGCATAATCATGAAGATAACCTAACCCGATAACCTAACCCGTCAGTGTTCACTATACAGTTGCCTATATATATAATCTGAGTCTAATGGTGAAAGTGCATGTATTTGCTTGTCAGCACGATATTATAATTGAAGACAGTTATTTCAACTGGTGAGGAAGTCGGTAGTCCGAGTTCTACTGCAAAAATTAATATTCCCTCATTCTAGATTGTGTAGAGATGTTGTCTTTTTTGTCACAAATATATCCTTGCTAACATTAGTACATTCAGTTTTCAAAGGGCTATGGACATTGATCTAGTTAAGTTATAGGTGGAATTACAACATTTTAAATCAGATATTTGTTGTCCCAAAGACAACGCTGATTAGATCACTGTGTTTTTAAAATATTAGCCCAAATTTTCCACTTTTAATGCTGAAGCATCATCTAACCAGTTGTTTTGTTCAAAGTTCCATTTCAGAAATTTGTCTGTCTAGTTGGCTGGACAAACCATATACTGTAGTGGTCAGAGTAGGCATGTCTACACCGGCTGTGTGCGTAGATATACTAAAAACCAGATTAAACACTAACTTTAGTCAGTGGCGTCAACACTTAGCCTTGACCACCAGGCACTGTGGAATTTTCAGCTAAACGTGGCTACGTAAGATTAGTAGCAATCTTAAATCTTTCTCTTTTACAAATGTCTTCTGAGGCAAGCGCCGAGATGGAAGTAAACCAATTGTCTTATACTTTTATGATCGTAAAAGTGGAAATAGCAATGTGTTTTTGGATTGATACGCCCTTATAGACCTCAAAGATATAGGTGACTGCAGCATACGACTTGTGTTTGCAACAAGAAAACTAAATAAAAACCAAAATATTTCTAACAAGTAGGGGTACAATGCAGAGGTTATGCTAATGTTGCCCATCTTTTGTCTGAAGATGCTAAATCCGCAAGCCAAAACTGCTACTTCAGTGGCCTTCTTATAGAAAACTTATTGAGCTCATGTAGTCCACTTGCAACAAGATGGCTCATTAAGACGGCCTTAGTACAACACCAACTGTGTGGGACACTAGATGAATGTTGAAGTGGCACGCCTCCGCTGTTTGCATGCACTAAAAAGACAGCTCTGTAGGTCATCAGAGAAATAATTAGTGCAACACCAAGTAGCGGAACACGAGTAACCAATCCCTTTACGTATGATGGTTTTCATTTCCAAAATCTGCTCCTCAGCAGTTTTCCTTATTTCCTTTCTGTGCTAGCTTTAATATAATAATATGCATTAACTCAGGGTTCAATTAATGGCCATCAAGATCTTGGCATTTTTTGTGTCATAGCCACTTAATGATTTGATGTATCCAAGTCATTAAGTCGAGGTTGGAACAGAAATGTGCAGTCGTTCTGCAGACTAAGACATATTTTAGTGCCGTACTCTCTGAAACAGCCCACTCCTTAAAGACATAAAGGGTCAAGTGGAAAGCCCAGCAGTGAGAGCACAGCCTTATCTTTGTTCTGGCTTTCTCCCTCTCTCTCTTTCCCTCCATGCTTTCTCTTGCTCTTGCTCTATTCACTCTGTTTTTTAAGCTCTCTTTTTCTTTCTCTAGCTGTCTCTCTTTTGCTGTCTTTAACTTGCACGCTTAGGGCCCTATAGCGGTGGGAGGTCAGTCAGGGTCTCAACTGTTAAACTACCCAACTTGCAGTTTTGAAGTTCTCTTTCACTGACAGTTACTCAGTAACACTGTAAAGACATGAGTAGATTTTAAACACTGAAGTATTTAAACCGGTCATAGTAAGTAATCATTTGTGGAATGTTATGTATATATTCTGTGTTTTAAGCAATTTTCCTATTTCTGTGGAAATTGAATTATAGACTGTCTCTAACAATCTTTAGGTTTGTGATTAAGAGATTTGACATTCATTCATGTTATGATAATAGAACCTATCCCGTTTCCTTTCTTTGCCCTAGAATACTCCCAAAATAAAACTTCTGGTTAAACGGCAGTATATTTGTAGCATGGGTTACATTATGTAAACAGACGTTTCAAATTATATGCATTATTTCCTAAAGCAGAAAAATGTCTTACAATTTAATTATGCAACTTGCTGTCTCTTCTCTTGACCTCTGTTTAGCTATGGGAGCTGTCCTCAGGCGAGATGCTATTGTCTGTTCTCTTTGACGTGGGCATCATGTCAGTGTCCCTTGACCCCTGTGAGTACTACCTCTTCTGTGGCGGCAGCGATGGTGGTATATTCCAGGTGTCCCTGTGCAGCCAGGTAAGCTATTTTTATTTTTTCTTCTGTCTTATCCACCTTCGCCTTTAGCCGTTCACCCCTGAGCTTTTATTGATTAACGTCACAACGACATTGATTCACAAACTGTTGGTCTCCCAAAGGGAGCATCTGTCAAGTGCAACCTTGTCCACGCGGACATTGGGTTTTTGTTCCATAACATCAGGGGTTCATCAGTGGCCTCCCTGCACATTATAAACCGGTTGCTCTACCATAAATAACCAATCCTTTGCGATTAGTCCCCACAAAGAAGTGTCTGATCTGGGTGAACTCAGCCGGTTGACGGCAAATTGGAAAGTGGATATACGGCGGGTACGATTGGCCAGTCTGGGAAAGCACCAAGGTCAGGTGACGTAACCAAGAGACTTCTCACTGACACATGCCTCTGTTAAACCATAGCTGGTTCATAGAACTTCATCTGGTGGTGTATTTTTAGTTCAGTCTGGCGTACGTAACAGCTGTTGTCTTAACCAATGGATAGCCTGAGTCAAAATAAGCGCCTTTTTTTTTGACCACTCAAAATATTATCGCCAAACCTGATTCCTGATCATTCCTTATTTTACCTTTATTATTATTATTGTTACCCAACTTGATAACCGATCATACCATTACAGTTAGATTATAAGTCAAGGCACGCTTTAGGATGTTTATGCACCAGCCAATCTGGTGCATCTAGGTTGTAAATCACCCAGGGTCGTTTGTAGTGATTGTTGTCCTATCCCGTGTCTTACGAGGTACCCCTTTGCTCCCACACTGCTCCTCATTCGACATTATGAAGTTATCGTATCGTGCTATTCAGGGTCTTCCACAGCCTTGACAGAAAATTTTATCCAATGCTTTGACTGAACATTTAACACAAAATTAATTCTGGTTTATTGGCCTCCTTGTGTGTCCCATTTATGTGCAGAAAAATATTTTTTGTCATGGTGTACCAAATTATTCCACATTTGCTATGTAAACGACACAACCAACTGTATTAGAGAAAACGAGTGCGGATATTTCAGAATTGAGCTCTGTCTTCTCGTTTTTTCACATCACGATGTTCACGTCAGGTATCACAAAGGAAGGTTTATGTGAAAGACTCAATTAAACATTACATCAGTGAATGTACATGTTTTAGTACAAGATGGGATCCCCATCTAGTGTGAAAAACTCAATTTAAAAGCTAATTTTCTGGCAGTCGTATAAGACAAGTTGTGAGACATTCATTTTATTCTGATTTCTTACAGGCGTTGCCCCCAATGATGCAGCAATTTCTGATTTTTACAGTTTAATATTTTAGCAGATGCTCTTAACCAAAACCACTTGCGGTTAGTGCGTTCATCTTGAAGTGGGACAACCCAGTAGTTGTATATACACCTTAATAAAAGGGTGGGCTTTTGGGTTTCAGGCATTTTCGGACAATGGGCCGGGAGTCTGCTGTCCTAGATAGAAGTGGAAAAGGGTTTCACCGCTTGGGTCCCTGGACAGGGAAGAAATTTGACTGGATTCTGCAGTCTGGTAGGGGTGGATGGCATTTTCTTTGTACAAGGAGCTCATTTGTTACTAAGATGAGAAATCTATGAGCACGGCAAATACATTTAGGAGCGCAATGGTTTACTTTCTGGACTCAAAGCACAGCGATTGTACATGATAAATAGTATGGTGTTTATATGAATTGTTTAAAGTTAAAGAGAAGGTGGTGATATTAATTGGTTGAGGGGACATCCTTGAAAAGTATTTGAAAGTCCTTGAAGTTTGTTTTGTCCGGTCTCTATGAACTCTTTGTTTAGTTATAACATGATTCTAGGGCTTTATAACGCAATAAAAACAATCTTCTTCGAACATATTGTGTAGGCTAGTGATAACGATTTTGTTTCAGCAGAAAATATTATTCACATTCCCCCATGCCGAGCAAAAATAATTACTAATTCAAATAGTTACTCAAGAGAGAAGCAGATAGCATATCCAAGAATGTGTTTTATATAGCAAGCATTCACCAGTTTGTATAGAAGCACACACATACACAAGGACCAAGGTTAGTGTCAGAAATTAATTAAAATAGCAACATACACACCAGCGGTTGGATTGAGGCTGAAAGGTGTGTATGCAGAGGAGATCCTCATAGCTACTGTAAAATAACATGGTAGATTTGTCATTATGGAGCTATTTTGTTTCCGTTAGTCCTGGGGCCTTGTTAGAGCCGATGACGTCGTAAACTCTAGGACATACTTGGACATTTTAGCCCAAAAATATGGAGGTTGAAAGGTGGCTGTCTTCAAGCATGACGGAGACCCTAATCACACATAGGAATCACACATAAGAAAATGTTAAATAACCACAAAATCAACATTTCAAAATGGAAGTTGTTCTGTATGCGCTGTGCGCTATCGCCTGGGGACCAGGTTATTGACAGGCAGGCCACAGGCTCTGGAAAGATTCTGTATACAGGAATGAAGGAATACATCCCGAACATTTCTCTCACGGCACGGCACTTTAGAGTGTTGCCACTCCCGTGGAAGGGAACTGCTCTTCTTCGGGGAGCAAGTTTTGTATAGGATATTCATTTCCCAGCCCCTTCTGACGAGCTAACTTATCTATCTTCATGAAACCCGCTCGCTGTGCCTTGGGACCACGGTTGAATATGTTCAATTAGCTTAGACAAGGGCCTAAATGTAGAATGACTGTGGTGATTATCGTTGACACGAGAAAAAGTAAAACAAATGCAGCCCAACACAAAGCCTGGCAATCATGACAGACGCATTAAGTGCTCTGAATATCAACGAGTGAGACAGTATCTCATTATAACATTAGCTATGTTGCTGTAACGAGGTGCTCAGAGGCACTGTATGTTATGTATTCTTTGTTTTGTAGCTACTGTGCAGTCCATAAGTATTTGGACAGTGACACACGTTTTGTTGTTTTTGCCCTGTGTTTCAGCGCTTTGCACTTGAAATGAAACGATGACAAAGTGGTTAAAGTGCAGACTGTCAGCTCTAATTTGAGGGTATATTCATCCATGAACCGTGAACTGTGTAGGAATTTCAGACATTTTATACTTAATCCCTCCATTTTAGGGGGACCGGAAGTAATCGGACAGACAATCGTAAATAAAGTCCCCGTGTTTATACAGCTGCGACCTCTAGACGCCACCAGACACTGAGTATCATCCTTGATGAGGTTCTGCCGTCCCAGTAGGTCCAAGGAAATCCTTTTTTTCTCCACACTTCCCTCTTTCCAGTATTCTACAGGTTCATCTTCATCTCATCTGCCCAGAACAATTTTTTTAAGTGTGTTTAGTAAAACTGTAAACTTGGCCGTTCTGTTCTTTGACACTTACTAGCGGGCTGCATCCTGTGACGAACCCTCTGAGGTAATTATTCAATGCTCTTTATCGTCCTCTACGTTTATCTTTAACGTCAATAGTGTTCTTCACCTGAAGTGTGACTGGCATTGACAGTTCATTGCTCCTCATGTTGAGAGACAACAGGAACAGACTCCATATGCAAATGCCACATCCAGAGTAATCTCTAGACCCTTTGAGGTACTCTTGTGCATGAACTGACAATGCAAAATTGTCCAACTACTTTTGGTCCCCTGAAATGAGACCATAAAACTGGCCGTAATTCCTCCACGGGTTCACGGTTTATGGATATAAATCCCCTCAAATTAAAGCCTGAATGCCTGCATTTCACCTCTTCATCACAATATTTTTTCTACTATTGGTTTGAGTTTATGCTTAAGTTAACTTTCTGACATGTGAGCATCATACGTGTTTTGAATGTTGCAGTGGAATAACTCAAGAAGAATGGCTTAAAGTCATAAAATAGTCATTGATATAAAAAATTAAATATAGGATTTCAAAAATGCAGCCTATCATTCCGTTAATTCATATTGAAGTGTGTTTCATGTACTAATGCTTAAAAACCTGTTGCAGGGTGCAATAATTATGAACATTCTCCAGTTCCAGACCTGGTTTGGATACAAGTTGTTGAGCTTCTCCCGTTAATGTCTACCAACCTCATTCACTGTATTCCTATATCTGAAATCATAGCTTATTACTGTGCTAATTCTTCTCATTTTATTTTGTGTTTAGATCCCCAATGCTTGACTTTGAAGATTTTCAAAGCCAAACTGCTGCCCCATTGACTTGTGCATCTTGTACTTCAAGCCGTCTTTAGACACCTAATTATGAATGTGTAGCATTTTAAAGATCACTTATGTAATTAAAGTAATATGAGAGAAGAAATCTTTTATAGCCACTGGTTTAGGAAGATAACTACAATTGATTGTCTTCTGTTTAAAGCCAGGGACAAGTCATTTAAACATGTATTTGATAAAACCAAGTTTTAATGCAAAGCTCTGCTTTGTTGTTGAAACTTGGTGGTGAGTTAAATCACAGCTTTCTAAGACTCCTTTCTTCTTCCCTCTGGCTTCCCCCTTAGCTCTCCCATTATAATGATCTACCTTATTATGCTGAATTCCCTGTTATTCAATCTAAAGGGGATTGCAGATAATTCTTTCCTTGTTTTGATTGAAAATGGAAATTGTGTTGTCTGGCATATTTGCATTTGTATACATAGTTTTACAGGTCCTTTTTATTTTGCAGTTTAATCTTGTAAGCTCATCCGTTTGTAAAGATGCTGGTCCCTGCTGGTTGACCTTGTTTGACAGTCTTTATAAATGCTTGTTTTAAATTTCAACAGGTTTGCTTTGAGCCAACTTTCTTAAATCACTAATTATTTTTTGTATGATTTTTATGGAAGTGATAATCCGCTTTCTTTATATCCCTTTTTCATTCCATGGTGTTCATGATATTCCATTGCCGTGGTAGTCACACCCTCTGCAATAGCCAGTTTACTAGCTACAGTAGTTGCATTAGCTACCAAACCATAATCCTTGGTTGCTGTCATGAAAATCTAATTCAATAATGTTGATAATGTTTTACATTTCCCAAGCAGCTCAAATACTACATTTCATAGACATTTTTCATGTAACTGTGGTGATATACTGTGCATTACAGGGCAATAGTGCACGCTTTAGAATTCCCTTAAAGCCAAAATAATAATAAAAAAATGAGTATTCCACAATGCCATGGTACAATTTAACTTAACTTACATTTCTTCACATAATTTGACAGAATCGAGTTACAGAATATCTGTCTTCTGTATAAATGTCCCAAACGATTAAATAAGGTAGGTAACTATGGATTACTTTTTGCATTTCTCATCAGTTAATTTCTTAAATTATCCTTCGACTATGTTCTGGGCCGCCATCTAGGGGCTTAAGAAAAATTGGCCTGATGATGCCAAACTTACTTGCCAACCCCTGCCATAAGTTAACCATATTTTCCACAACCATATTTCTGTTTCCACGTCATTATTCAGATTAAACATTTTCAGAATGTATCGAAACTTCCACCTCTACTGTTAGCATCCCAACGGCATTAACGCTCTATGAGTGTGCCTCTTCCGCCACTCCTAATTGTGCTGTTTACATGATTTGGAGAGGGTTATACATTTCCTAGACAGCTCAACTGTGATTGTGCCTAAATCGTTGTTTAATAAAGGGGATTTTATACCCCAGCTCTGCTGAACTTCCTATGTGACAAATATTTCAATGCATATCCACTCTGCCAGTGGGGATACCAGTATTGCATTCTGAAAGAGAACTGCACTTGTTTTGCAGTTTGGTCTCCTCCTTGTTGCTTAAATTGTTCCACAGGAGAGGCGACAGTGAGCCCAGGGTTGTCATATGTGGATAAATAGGCCCGGTGACAGACAGAGAAGCAGAGTTCCCCTCCCCGCTGTGAACCAGCAGCAGCCAGCCGTTTCCTTTTCCAGCAGTGTGACGGTTTGGAAATGTAATCCTGCCAAGACTGTTTTGCCAGAGAAAATACATAATTTTCTTGCTAAATGGTTTCGGACATCCCTCAAGGCTTTAAGCTGTTGATTTTAACAGTTTTAAAATGTTTTTACAAAAAAGAAGCCAGCCTGTTAGTAGATTTGGATGAATTTGCTTTAAAATAAACGTTCCCGCATTCCGATGTGGCGATGTGAAATAGGACATGATACTTCCCTCTCCGTCAAGCCTTCCTTTCACTATTTGCATTTCAGTCTGGCCAGAGTCCACCGTCCAACCCAGACTCAGCTTGCAACAAACAGGAAAAGGTTGTAACTATGGCCCCAACCGAATCCCTTTCAAGTCCACTTGTCATGTTTAATTGAGTGCTCTCCAGACCGGCAGCATAGATGGGATGTAATTATTAAGAGTCGGTCATAGTCAAATCCGTCCAATCCTCCCGTCCTGGCTGCATGTCTGACGCAACCCCACCCGTAATTAATGCAATTAAGTCAATCGATCAAAACATTTAGGGGCTGGACTGGGCCCAACATCCCCTGCCAACTTAATGGAGGAGCTGGGGGAACATGTTAGTGGGTGTACCTGAAACGCAAGCTAATTAACTCTTTGTATTGAGAAAAAAAAGAGAAGACTAAGGATTGCCTGCTATGATGAACTTCTGTTTACTTTTTCCCCCTTCTTCTTCTTCTTCTGATCTACAGAGCCTAAGTCGAGATAAGACTTTCCAGTCGGACAACGAGGGCAACCAGGTTTTCAAAGGACACAGGTGGGCCACCTTCAAGCTCTGCTCTCTGCCTGTCCACCGCAGGCCCCCTAGAATGCAGACCTTTCATGACATGGGGGGAGGAAGGGTGGGGGCGATGATGGGATGGAGGGAGGTTTTAGGATGAATGGGGCCTGATGCTTTAACAGCTGTTTGGCGACTGGCAGGAGCTGTTTTATGTGACTGCAATACCCTTGCGGTGTCTTTGCAGAAGCTCTTTGTGCACAACCAGGTTTTGGTAGCCAGAGAAGTCAGGCAACCTAATCTCTCGTAACCATATGGTATCCTGGACTGCCAAGGTGCACGTCACCACCATACTGATGAAGAGGCAGTATGTTTGCAGAGCCAGGCTTGGAGACCCGAGTGGCTTTTTGTAGCTGCATAGCAGGTGGGCGGAAGTGGCGCTTTGTGTCTGAACTTTGCTTCTTGGCTCGTTTGGTGCTTAAAATGGCACCGTTTGTTACCTTACCTGGAGGGCACATGCATTTTAATTAGGGTGCCTGTGATGTGTGAACAGACACAAGCACGATGACAATGTTGAAACAAGGTTGACATCCCGCTGAGGAAAGGCTTTTTCTTTTCCCAGCCAATGACCGGTGACATGACTACAGTAAGGCGTTAAAGGAAGGCATGTCCAGGTCACAATGTTTTACATTCTAGCGCAGGATATAATAGCATAGTAAAACATAATGATAAGACAAAAACACCACTGCATTCTTCGCTCGTGTGTCCAAAATTCAACAGCCATACGGCAATTTCAGGCAAAGTGCATAGCTGGACATAGTTTAACACCATCGGCTCTACAATGTGCAGTGATGCCATTCGTCATTAAACTATGCATTGGTTCAGAACCAGCTCACTGCCATTCAGGAAAAAAATGTATTCTCCTTTATACTCTTTTATTTACATTTGTCGTTTAGCAGACATGCTTATCCAGGAGGGCTTGCAGTGGTGAGTGCATACATTTACAAACACCAAGGCTGGCGTTGCATGCAAATTGAATGTCCATGCTCCTACCAAGTGTGCTACACAGGACTTTCCTACCCCCACTCTCTCTGTCCAATAAAGAAAAAACATTTCTGAAAGTGTATATTTCTTTAAATGCAAGCCTATGCAACAGAAACTTGACCCTATCCATTGCCACTTTTGAGAGTGTTTTAATTGGCCTTACAAATGCAATTGATATTCATATTCTTTTTACATTGTGCTGCACATATAAAATACCGGGACCTGTTTCTCTGTAGCCAAGCACCATGGCCTTGTAGCAGATATGTGCTTCCGCTGGAAGCCAGTGGAGTGAGCGATGTAGCAGGGTGACATGGGTGAACTTGTGAAGGTTGAAGACTTGGCGGACCATGGTATTCTGGATAAGTCGCAAGGTTATATGGTGACAGACAGAGGGAGCCTTTCTGACAGTGAGTTGCAGTAATCCACAGTTAACATGACAACTTCATGCATTCGTGCCTTTACCTGTGCGAGGTGCAGTCCTATCCTATGGTTGTTGTTGAGCATGAACCTGCAGGAGCAACTCAACGCCTTGGTGTTTGTGGAGGACGACGAGGTGTTGTCTAGGGACGCCGGGGTTGTTGACCTTGGTGGTCATGTTTTGGAGGTGGTTTTTGTTCATCGCCTTGGCAGTTGAAGATTGATGGTTATCATAACTTCAAACATCTTTCGTAGCACTTTTCTTCCCCGTCAGCCTTTGGTAAGCTGTTTTACATAACAACCAGCTGTTTGAGAGCTGCTCACTCCTGCCTATCAGTTCCTCACGTTATACTAGTCTAGTCTTTCATAAATATAGATATCAGAAACAACTGTTTATTTTTATTTTTTTGCGAATATTCTCTCATCTGCCCTGCAACTATTCCCGAGGTCATTAGTGTAGAAAGTACCGCGCTATTTTGAATATACTTGGTAAAATGAGGGTTAATAAACAACTCAAAGGGCTGGTTTTGAAGACACTGATTAAGCCTGGTCTTTTTTTTTGTCTTAGACTTTGCTTAATCTGTGTCTGTGAAACCCGCCCTATGGGTGCCATATGAAATGTTAGGGGGTTTTTTTCTTTAGAATTGTGTTCTGAGTTGTATTTTTCCTTGTTTTAGATTGCTTTTGTTCCTTAAATTACAGATAAATTACAATAATTCTTGAATACATTAGATGGCTCTAATACCATTAATACAGCCTGAGCCACTGACTGATTGACAGGCCCAGAGTGTTTCCAAACCTTCCCTGGGCCAGCAGGCAGCACTGAATGTGGACCAAAGACACAGGAAGAAATGGATCAGCAAACATTGCCA
Source organism: Esox masquinongy (assembly GCA_016801175.1). Taxonomy (NCBI): domain Eukaryota; kingdom Metazoa; phylum Chordata; class Actinopteri; order Esociformes; family Esocidae; genus Esox; species Esox masquinongy. The sequence goes on from JACXGI010007316.1 coordinate 15,500, forward strand.
TTTAACTTGTGATCTTCATGTCTCCACAGGAACCTAGTAACCTGCCTGTCTGTTTCTATGGATGGTACTCTCCTCCTCTCAGGCTCCCACGACGAGACTATACGACTATGGGACATCCAAAGCAAACAGAGCATCCGAAGCATCAACCAGAAAGGTAAGCTTGAACTACCACTGACTGGTCTCTTCAGACTGCCTTTTATTTTGGAAGAAATCAATCTTCTACCTTCTCTGTTACCAGGTGAAGTGGTTGAGATGTCAGTTCGTTAGTAGACAGGTTTTCTCCAGGTTGACAGAATACTGTCTACAGCTGCCTTTTGTCAGGTATCGTCGCATGGATCCATTTGCCAAATCTATTTTTCGGTCAGCAGGCGAAGTAAGAAAAAATGTTTCATAGTGAAGGATAACTCCTTTAAAGTGTAATTGCTGCCATAGATAGAGATTCGTTCTCCAAAGATTCTCAACCGATCTTTCGAAAGTCGTCTTTTTTCGAATGGTATTTTACATTTGTGCCGTCGTTGGCCTCTCGGTGGGCCACAGCATCCACTCAGACTCCCTTTTATTAAGTGCCTTTAGAGAACTGGGATTTGATTGCATCACTGGGCAAGGTTGCGAACTCATTTTGTTTTAATAGGATGTTTCTGTTCATTCAGCCACTGAGACTGGTTGGCTGTCTATTGGTTTTGGCTGGATGGAGGGAGTAATGGTTTTCAACGGAACTTGTATCGAAAAATTTCTCCTGGCTGTGGGAGAAGTAAACATTGTGCCGTGGCCTCGTCAGACCTTTTCGGGGCAGTACAATCTCAAGCCTTTTTAGTCTTGGAGTGTGGTGTTATTTAACCCCTTTGAGTTGGGCAGTTGGGTTTGTAATTAGGCCTCTGCAGGCATCTGACTGTCTAAAGAGAAGGATGATGGGGTCGTGCTGCGTTTTGTCCAGGATTTTTTTACTTTACAGGGTTTATTTATTACAGACACAAAAACACACATTTAAATCACACAGCTGGATATGCACAATTCTCACTGGTGGCCAATATCTGGAAAGCCTTAGAGCTCTGTCACAGAAATTGGGCTGTCACATAGCACCCCCTAGCCCTGCGGCCTGTTATCTGGTAATAAATAATTCCCTGAATATAATCTATCACTAAACTTCTCTCAGCATTGCATCAAATCAAGAACAGCAGGTAACTATGGGAATGTAACATTTCTGTTTATAAATTAGGTTTTTTTCTTTTAGAAATGTATTCGTTAAGTGATTATGCACTGCTTCTGTGCTTCATACTGCCCTCCCAGTTGAATTAATAAAACAGTATGCTAAACTGATTTATGACAAAACCATATTTAGATGACAAAGTTCAACAACTTTGTGCTTGTATGCAGTTCTTCAGTCATAGGCTATTACCCCTAACATTACAATGTAAACTTGAGTGAAAATAATTATGTTGCTGACAAATAAAATGCCACTATTCAACTCGCTAGCAATAACAGAAAGAAAACCACGGACTGTCGTCTAAATGTATTTACATCCGGCAAATAAACAGCATGTAATATGCACTTACAACAGTCAATTATTATTAACTGTGAACACAACCTCCAGGCCTACATTTCTAGATAGATTTAAACTGTCTCTCTTCCCTGACTGTGTCTGTGCTCCATGAGCTGAATTATAACTGGGAGGCTCTCAGCCAGTCTCCAGCCATTGTCCCGGCCCCTGTCCACTCCCTGTCTTCCACAAGGAGCTTGCGAAGAGACTGAGTTCATCCTGTAATTGAGTTGTCAGAATATCCTTGCCAGGTTCTGTGTAAATCTCCCGAGCTCTAGTCGTGTTTCCCGAGCTCTGTTCTGGGAGGGCAAAGGCGATTATTGTCCCTCTCTGAAGGCCCACCTGATCATGGAGTCAATGAAAAAATGTCTGTCTTTATTTTCGTCCCTATTTACTGAGAGTGCCTTTTAACTTTACAATAGTTTTATTTATATGATGAAGACTTTGCCAGATTTGGGTCTGAGATCGTATTTTTAATAAACGTTGCAATTGGGTAAAAATGTCAGTGAGTGTCACACCTCACTTTCAGTGGTAATGTGGGACACTTTTCCAACAGATACTTCTTGTGGTTACTGAGGTCTAAAGACCATGTCTTGCTCAATTTGTATTAAAGTGGAATGAGCGGTGATGTAGAAAGTCTAGTTCTGTAATCCTTCTGGCTCCAAGGGAAAAAAGAATAAGTAAAAATAATTTTATCGTTCTGAAGCAAAAATCTTCTCACCCGGGCACTGAAACACTTCCTCTGTCACCAGCAACAGCACTTGTTTGACAGGGAGTGCCATGTTATTTACCAGGTAAACAACATTGTCAGTGAGTTCATAGGCCTTCCGGGTCAGGCACCAAAACGCTGCCCGGCCCTCTAGTGCAACGCCAGTTTCTTGCTGCTAGTGTGAATAAACATTTTATGTAGAGCACTGTACATTAAGGCTTAAATGCTGGGTTTGCTTTCTCAACCATTCCCTTGTCTGCATCATGCACATTTGTCAAAGACGCTTTTACGGTGATATTCGATTCACCTGTGTGTTTTGGCTTTTGCTGTCCTTGCTGTTTGTACAATTTCTCTTACCAGCAGAGGTATAAGACGCTGTTTTTCATTTGGGACTTACGGGCCTTAAAAAGGTTTATTCATGTCTACAAGTTCGGGATTCCCTTTTCACGGCTGTAGTCTTCAAATCTGTATTCCTTCCCTCCTGACACACGGGAACCATATATGACGAATGGCTGATCTTTGTGGAATTTGGGCAGCAGGTGTCAACACACATCTTTCCTCCTTTCTCCTGTTCGTATTCTGGGGTTTATGGTGAACTTGGAGAAGAGATGCCTGACTCAAGAATTGGCTCTTGTGCGAGCCCCAAACAGAACTGGGTGACCTAATGCAAAGAAGAGAATACACCTGAATGGTTTTTGATAGCTCCGAGAAGTAACGTTAGGTTTGACATAACTCAGTATGGCAGCATTTGTGATGGGGAAAGATTAAAAAACAAAAATTACTTGCTCCGCGCACAAATAAGTCACTATTTTTGTTTATTTAGGTCCTGCTCATTAGCGTAGGTGATTGTGATGTTAAAAGATACTTTGCGGTTTACTTTTTGGTAACTGAGGTAATGTTAGCCTCCTGGCTAGCTAGCCTTTACATAACTTAACTGTCAATAGATGTAATTTCAAGAATTAAAACATGATCATTTAACTTTTTATGTGGAAAAACCATATCAGTTATAATACGCAATCATTCAAAGTATGATATTGAAATAGTGAATAATGTATGTTTTTATGTCATGCATGTTTTTTTTCTTAACAGCAGTTCAAGTTGTTTATTTAGCCCCAAATCCTCTTATTTCACTCAATGGCCTTTGTGCCCTGGCATGTGCCCTAGCATGTGCCCTTTGTGCCCTGGCATGTGCCCTGGCATGTGCCCTGGCATGTGCCCTGGCATGTGCCCTGGCATGTGCCCTGGCATGTGGCCTTTGTGCCCTGGCATGTGGCCTTTGTGCCCTGGCATGTGGCCTTTGTGCCCTGGCATGTGCCCTTTGTGTCCTGGCACGTGCCCTTTGTGCCCTGGCACGTGCCCTTTGTGCCCTGGCATGTGGCCTTTCTGTCCTAAACATTTTTGTGACACCGCCAAATGACCTTGCCCCTAAAATGACGAAATTCCAAGCCTGATGACATCCATAATGTCCTGAGGGCTAGTGGAGGTGAGAACAGTCCAGTGTTGGCTGGAGTAGCTCCACATGGTGGGGGTGGTTTAGGGGCGAGTCCATGGCCTGTAATGCGCGAGTGCAACCTCCTAATGAAGCACGCTGAACTTCCAGCGAAAGTGACTGCAGACAATGCGTACCGATCTGCTTGCAGGATTTGCATTAACTATGTTTGTCAAAATCTTTCGGCAATGTTTTGACTTTCCCCTCGGAAGGAACAGTAAGGCAGATCAAAGTCCTTTTCTTTCTTCTCCTCAGCATTCATAATTCAAGCGATGTTGACAAAATCCCCCATACCGTCGGCTGAAATGCACACCCAGACCCATAACCGAGTTGCCACGGTGCTTCACAGAGGGCTGTAGACAGGCATCAATGAACTTCTGTCCAGTTCTTCTGAAATACTGGCATCTTTGTTAACCAAAAATGTCAAAATTCTGCTAATATTTGTAGCTGCATGCTTTATTCTCTGTCAGGTACTGAAATTACTGCTATGTTTCTTCAAGAATTGTTTCTTAGCTTCAACACACCCTTAAAGGCCATTTCTTGAAAGACTTCTAAGGTCAAAGCGCATACTTTGGTGATTGATTACGCTGCCAGATGCTGAGCAAGCATTCAGTGAAGTTGCAATCTAGCATTTGTGGTTTTGCTATATAGCATTAGTGCATTGAGTGGAAATCGATGGGAACATCTAACTAGTTAGCATTGGCTTGTAAACCTACCTGTAACTTCCTCCATACTGGACACATGTATGTAAGGATGGAATCCTCAAATTAATCTGACTCTGGGGAAGTTTGTGAGTCATTGCGAAAATCACCAACTAACCCCTTTATGATCTGCTCCAACATTGGCTCTAGGGTAGAGAACTCCAGTGACTGCTAGCTTGCTTTAACACTCACTCAAGTACCAGTGGACACATCAGCATTGCACTCCTCTCACACAGACGGCCTTGGCATAATCTGCTGCATTTTCTTCCTCAGCCCTTGTTACATGTCACTTAAATAGCGAGTGAGGCCGGCAGACTGAGGTGGTCTAAAGGGGAACATCTCGCATAGAAGAGGACAAAAGAGCCTTTTGTCAAAGTCATTGTCTTGCATTAGCCTGCCCTATGGCAATAACTCAGCCACCATACCATACTTGCCTGACATTACAATGAGGACTCATCCAAAAATTGTCACGATGTAAAATGGTTATGAAGGGCGGGGTTGTACTAATGTGTGGTTGAAACCCAAAAGCTGAGGGATTGGCCTGACACAGCTACGGATGTGGGGACTGACAATTCATTGCCGTTAAAGGTGGCAATTACTTTTAAACAGATGGTTGCGCCTCCCTAAGCCACAGATGTATGTAGCTATTACAGTGGGCCAAATGTTGTGTTTTCAGATTTGCTCGGTAAACATACCTTTGGACGCAGTCATTCAGGTAAATGTGCTCATGTCTGTCCCGGCGCGCACAAACCATTTCCAGGTGTAGTCTTATGACACGCATTTCGTCGGTACTCTGAACGTGACGTTTTTCAAGGGGATGAGCTCGGGGATAAGCCGCCTCATGGATTTTGTCCTAAAGCGATGTGCAACGTTCATTATTCTTCAATCTCCAAATCATTATCGTGATCATTGTATAGATCATCTTCAGAAGCTCCTGGACCCTAATTGTGTGGCATTTGCCGTGAGCATTGATGAAATATTTTGCACGTCACAGTATCTGCAGGGTGTTGGCACACTAATCCAGCTCTCCCCTCCCCCACATCTCTGCACTCCTGCCTCCCTGACACTGCCCGGCAGCAGGCACAATTTATGAGTATGTATTGGAGGGGCTCGGACCATTAGTGTAATTCTAAGAGTGGGAGCCAAGTCCCCGCGATCGATATCTGTAATTGAGTGCGAGATAATTAGCCAGCCCTTATTACCGCAACAGCAAATAAATACACTCTCCTCAGTTACGGCGTACACAAACTACATTTTAAAAGGGTCACAGTGCTCTGATGTTGTGCAATACAGGTATGGCTCCTACAGCTCACTCTCTTCCTCTCTTTTTTTTTAATTTTTTTATTTATTTTTCCCCCACTCGTGCAGTTCATCATGCGTGAATTGCAGACAGCTCAATCTCCCTGTAACCACATTGAGAAGCAGTTGACTGGGATTCCACTGATGGTTTGCTAGTTATCGCCATTGCCGCGGCGTCTGCGTAACACCGCCGGCCGCCTGGGTGTTTGTTGATATGGTGCCGATGGACAGGGACCACGGCAGGAGAAGACCAGAATTCCTTGCCGTTTACCCAGGTGTACTAATTAGGGGCAGCTTGGCCCAGGTCTAACCCTAACCCCCTCCTGCTGCTCTCTTGCATTATTCATGATCTACTTTGTTACGGTTTGCGGATTTATATTTATACACTGATAAATGAACAGCAACTTGTTGTTTTATTGGCCCGTTCCCATATTAATTTACGGGGGGAGGGTGGCTCGTCCGTTCACTCACTTGATCAACTGCATGATTCCGGTGTTTTTCTGTTTTTCTTTATTGACATTCACCCCTTTTCCGTCTCCCGTCTCGGTCCTTTCTCTGGATCTTGCTCTGTTTTGTGCAGCTGCCCCACCTGAGGTTTCTCATCATGAAAATGCGTTATTCAATTAAATTCCCTTGTTGGCTGAAATACAAACAACAGTTGGGCCATAAAGCTGTGATCCTATCAAACAAAAGATGTACTGCAGTTTAAAAATGTCTTGAGTTTGATCTGGGCTTTCATACTCGATAAGCATGTCAATTTAGCACACCACATCAAATGTTAAAGCTTGTACAGCAGAAGACTGAGCCTGCCCAGTGACTTCTGGTAATACAATATTCATTTTCTCATAGCTCATGGATTAATCTTCTTTTCTGCAGAACATGATGACAAAGTAAATAATGATCCAGCGGAAATGTTGCCTGCTGAATCTCATAAGACAGAACCAGAAGATTCCGTATTCCCACTGACAATTTGTTTGAGAAAGCACTTTTGTTTCCTGCATTATTGTTTTATGCAAGTCTTTTCACTTTTTAAGATATTGAAAGAATAGTGTCTGCCACAGAACTTGGTTCTGTGGTCAAGGAAGTTTAGACAACCCGGTCACGATTTGTTATGATGGATATAGACTCTAGCCCCTTCACCTGTACCCCTTTTCACTCAGTTTTATGTTAAATCAAACATAAATTATTCAACAAATGACACTGACAACAAAGATTGTATTTACCGGGGACAATTCAATACAGTTCAATTTCTGATATTATTTTTTTTAACAATTTTGCAATATTATGGATCTAAAATTTTCCTTATTTTAATAGTGAGCCGATGTGTTTTCGGCACTTCTATTTCCATGACGGATCAAAACTTGTTTTCTCGTTGCTCTGCTGCGGGCATATGGTTGTAAGAATTAGGAAAATGAAATCTCATTAGAATCTTGGAATGATATTACAGTAAAGATAAAATCGCAAGTGCCGACAGAAACACAACATATGTTGTATCGGCACTTAAGTATCGCATGAACATTCTGTTGCGATCCCCAGCCTTAAATTCATCTGTCCAAGCTTTGTATAGTCCTTGTCATGATTGATAAACAATAGATGTTCTGTTCCATACCCTTGACGTTACAGTTCACTCCCAGTAACTAATTAATTCTGCTTAGTAATGTTTGTTTTTGCTACACTATGTAAATGAAGACAGTACTTTTAATTAAATTGAAGGTTTGTCAATACTGCTGTCAATATCAGTGAAGCGATGCCTCTTCAATCCTTAATAGAAGCAAATTCTTATGTATCCCAAGTGGTTTGTCAATCAGCGAATCGGTAATGCAGCCTCCGTGATCGACCTCTGAGGTTAACCAATGGAATTTAATCTCAGGGGCCCAGGGAAAAGTGTCTGAATGCAACTCCTCAAAGTGACAGGTCAAAGACGAGGGGAGCAGGCTGAGTCAAACAAACGCGCTCAACTGAATAGTTTTGTGTCTCCGCTTTCAGAGTGAAATGCCATGCGGAGTTGCAGACTACATATGGCCATGCCTTTCCTAAGCAAAATTCTCCTATTGAAAGGGGATTTGGTATGCCATGCGATTTAACGGTTAAGGGTTGTCCGCTATGTGCCCACGTCAGGGGAGCAATAAATCAACACCCACCATGTTCCTTTCCGTTTTAACCTCCCTCCGCTGGCTCTGGCTGCAATCTGGGTGCGCTGATGAGGAATTACAGCTCCCCTCGCTCACTTTTCAATTTAGCTGCTGATGTAAAGATTTTAAGTGGGAGCAACGATGAATGCTTTGACAAGCTGGTGACTCTTTTCACCTTTCGTCTTCCTGTAGCCACCCTGATAAGCTGAACTGACAGAGGTTGCCAAGGCCTACTTCCACTACTGTAAGCACGTTAATAGTTTTTGGTGGAGAAAATTTTGTAAAAGCTAAGCACTGCTAGGTAAGACCGCTTACACTAAGGTTTTAGGGCTATGGCAATGTAGCATAATGCTATTTAGGACTGTCCCCAACCAAAAAATAAATAATGGTCTATTGATTTGTGGCCTGATTGACATTTTAAAGTGTACACTTTTCATACATTTCTGCATATTTTCCAATAGAGTAGACTATTAAAGCTTTAGATAGACTATTAAAGCTACAGTCGTGTGAAAAAGTAAAACAAAGAAAATCTTCAAAGCTGGAGTCGCCCCTGCTTTTTAAACTAACTTCATGAAGTTTCTTGTAACTGTCTATCAGTCTTTAATATCAACTGGGAGGAATTTTTGCCCAGTCTTCTTTACTTTACTGATTTCACAGTGTCATGGTCGAGGGCTGTCTTGAGTAAACGGCCCACATCCACTGTCCCAGAAGCATTTCGAGAAGACATTCTGTCGTAGGTTTCTTTGCAAGATCCATGTTTGGTCAGACTCCATGTTTTACGGTCTCTTCTCTTTAAAGACAAAAATGGTGCCGGGCATTAAGGTCCAAACAACAACTCCTTTGACTTATCTGTCCGGAGAACATTTTCCAGTCTGTAGCACATTGTTGGTCTTTGCCGACGTCCATCGTGTCTTGATATTCTTTTTTGAGAACAGAAGCTTCTTTCTTCCTGACCTTCCACGTAGTCTGGGCTTTGCCCCTAGTGTCTTGTCACCTTATCTCACCTGGCCTTGGATAAGTCTTCTGATGTTGGCCTGTTGTCACCACACACCCGTGTGGTTTAGACCAAACCAGACCGTGTTTATAATCTTTATTGCAGGCTGGACCCTCCCATTTACTCCGTGTTTTGGTGTACCTGATTTGAAATTTTGCAATTTCACGTGATTGTAAATGTAGGGGTTTACTAACTTTCGCGCCTGAGGAAATTGCATTTCTGTTTGGTTTAACTGCATATGTAACAGACTCGCCGTGACCATGCCACACCAGGCTTGAACCAGCCATCCACTGAACACAATGACCACAGCTGCCCACAAAGCATCGTTACCGTCGCCCCCAAAAGCTTAGGCTTTAGAGGGAAAAGGAAAGCAGCTACTTCAACATCACAAAGCAAGTGATGTAACCGACGGAAATGACACCAGCGCCAACAGAAGCACTTGCTGACTAGTCCTTTCACACCTGTTACATATACATGGTTTAAAAGTTCGTGTTTTGTTAAATTCTGTTAAATTTGTTCTGCCAAATTGGGTTACCTTCAGTGAACATGTTTAGAATTTGCTTGAAGATGTGTCCAAATATTTTTTATTTTTCTTTTAAAAAGTAGAAATAAACAAAATTCAGTGTGGTGTACTTTTTTACATGACTATATAGGTAGCCTATTAAAGGTATATATGAATTGCTTGGTGAGTCCAGAAGATATAGTACCCCACTCAGAATTCCCTTGGTGACTTTCCTCAATGAATTTTCAATCATGTAGATGGAAGTAAAGGGGGCCACTGTCCCACTGCCACATGTCCAACAAGCCTGGCTCTGTAAATCCATTGATTTAAACCCACTAAGTCATAAACTTGCACACACAGTCTCCATTCCCATCCCCTCTCTTTCACTACCTTTGTACTTCCTTTCCATTCCTCCCTTTTTTCTACTTTCTCATTTCTTGAGGTTATTTTGTTCAAATAAACTGTGGTTACGGGATCAAGTGCCCTACACAATTATTTTTATGAAACTGGGTGCATGGTAAAGATTAGCAAAAAAGAATATTAGTAAAAAAATATATATATATTTGTTATTTATTATCTTAAATAATCTGTAAATCTTCAATTTAAGTAAAAATTGTTAAAGAAACAAAAACATTAATATATTTCAAGGACTTTACACAAAAAGTCACAATTTTTGGTACCACTAGAAGTTCTTATGAACCAAATCTAATAGAAGTATCTTCCGATATTTCTATTGAACTACAATTAGACGCCACTTACCACTATACCAACCAGCTGTTTGGAGGAAAAGGTAGGTTGAGGATAAATAATTAGTTTAGTCATTCAAAAGAATGTGAAGGCCACTTCAGTCTGTTCAGTCTTTGGCCATGGAATATGTTTAAGAAAAATCAAGTGGATGCTTCTAGATAAGAAATGGGACATTGCAGAAAGACAGTTGGTATGTAAGGCATCAAATTCTCAACAAAACATGAAATGCCTGAAGGTTTTGGCATATCTACAAACGGTCTTAGTCATGGCGTGTGTTTTGAAAGGGTTTAAAGAGAGAAGTTTGTTGAATGGAGAAGCATTGGGAATAGTAGAATATGGTTTACAACAGCCAAGCCCTATAGCGCAATGTTGTTGTGCCAATATCTGACTCACATGGGTGCGTGTGTTTGTGTGTGCGCGTATAGGCGCTGGTCTGTGCGCGCTTGCTTGTGCGCGTGGGCTCACATCGTGTGTCTGTGTGTGTCTGTGTGTGTCTGTGTGTGTCTGTGTGTGTCTGTGTGTGTCTGTGTGTGTCTGTGTGAGTCTGTGTGAGTTCGCCTACTGTTCCTTGTCTTTGCCCTCAGCTAACTGATCATGACTATGTCTCATTAATAGTGGTTTTGAGGAGTGTTGGCGGCTAGCGCAAAGGAGAACGCAGTGAAGGGAAATAAATAAATGATCTTTGCCGTGGAGACTCAGGGATCTGAATCAATGTGGGAAAATATTTGTCTGGTCCAAATCGATTGTGGTAGTACTCTGATTTGTGGAGTACTTGGAGGTCAGTACAGGAGGAGTCCGACAAGGCAAAGGCTTCGGTGGGAAGTTTGATTACTGTATGAAGGTGAGGATAAGACCCTTCCCCGATCCAATACGGAGATTGTCTGTCTCGGATGCACCTCAGAGTGTTCGCCAGATACACTCTACTGGTGTGATCTTTCTCATTCTCCGCCCCCTTAATGTCACTTTGATAAATGCAGGTCACAGACAGCCATCTGTCTATTTGTCCCGGGTTCGATTTCCTCTGGAAATTGTCGTGCTCAACATTCAGCATTTATTGGATTTCTCTTCAGCTGGTACAGATTCCATCTTATATTTGGTGCTGAGCAAGTGCCGTACGTGGCGTTGGAAAGGTGATTGAGGTGAGGTTCCTGGTGGTAAAAATAAATAAAAAATAACTTGTGGTTATGTCCCTGATGATTACTGTTTTGTTACTTTGGGTGATATTGTGTAACAGCCATAGTTAGGGGGATGTGACACATTTTTACTCTTTTTCAGAATATAATCACATTTATGAAAGTGGTTGTACCCGAAAGATTTGTTTGCTTTACCTCATACACTCACAATTGCCGTTTTGACCAGGAGAAGCCGGCTGGGGTTGTTATAAATTTTGGCATTGTTTTGACAGGTGTTCAGAGAGTCGATGTTCAGAAACGACAGTCCTGAAAGGCTTAACATCCGGCATAAATCCTGGAGCGCTTTCCATTGTGTATTTTATCTGCCCCCCAAAGATTTAGAATGATGTGCGTGTACAGCACGTGCCTCCTCAACAAGATCTCCACATTCTGCTGCACTACACATTCCTCACCGGTGTTTGTTTTTAAGTCTAAGGTGCTAACTAGACAGGGCCTGTTAATTAGACCGCATGGGCATACCAAGGCAACCTTTGTTTTCATTGAGTTTTCATTTGATCATGAGTGCTTTGTCTACTCGAAAGCAGCGATTCAACGCAGAAACAACGGCCAACTACAACGACACATATCCCTACATCAGCATTACATTTTGGGCCCGTATTTTGGCATTTTTGATGAGGCAGGAAGTTAATTTGCATTTCCCTATACAGTGCCATTTGAGGCAACAGGCTGCATTCATCCCCCCGGTCTTATGATTTCCTTTCTTTTCCGTATCTCTGTCTGACCACCTACTATTTCCCCTTTTTGTGTCTTTCGCTGTTATTTGTTATTTTTCTCTCTGTTTTTTCTCTCCACCCTCTGTCTAACCTCTGGAAGTTAAATGATGATTTGATATATAAAGGATAGCTGGAGACTGATTTTAATATTGCCAAAAATTGTTTCTTCAAAGTTAGAATGGCTGAAAACATTTAAAACATTTCCACTAACGTATGATTACTTCTGTACTACAGCCCCAAAACACTTATACATTTTTAAGAGATGAGCATGCCAGATTTTTCATGTGGAATATTTGAACTATTGCCTAGTCTTCATCTTGACAGATCTTTTAGATTAGTCTCCTCTTGCTCTGCACCACAGAAATAATGGATGTACATCCGCCATAGTGTGTTCTCCACTGAGAAGCTGCGCTGATTAATGTTAACAGAATACTGAGATGAGAGATGTTCCAATTGGATGTTGATGATCTGTTGATAACCTGGTGAAAATAGAGGTATTCAAATGTATTCTTGTGGTGTTATGTCTTACTCAAAGCCCTAATGAATAGTATATTATTTATTTTTAGGAACAAGTAAGGACATTAACTTCTGTAGGTCCAGTATAGTACCCATGAGAGCTATGGTCACTGTTGTGTACCAGTGGAATTAAATAGGTTTATTAAGGTAACAAGAAAATAAGACAGTCTATCATACACTGTTTCCTAGAAGAGCATACCTGAATACTGTGTGTAGATGATGCTGTGTTACCTTGGTACTAATTCACAATAACTGATTGGATGTATTGATTTAATTAATTCTGGTCTTTTCATAATAGATCAACCTGGTCTATCATACTGACTACATATGATCCACTATGGCTTAGTATATTGCCCCCCTATTCGACCCTGGGCTTTTTCCCTCCTTTTCTCATGTGAAAGATGTGTTACTGTGTGAGCACAATGATTTACTCTGAGATAAGATGGCCATCTCACCACAGAATGTGTCAGTGTCAGAGCCCCCACTGTATTTTAACTCCCTCTATTTGTTTATTGTGAAGTAACGCTCCGTTTGGTTGCACACAGAACACACCTCGCTGACCCCTGCTGGACACCCCTCCCGGTACAGCTGCCAATATCCTGGGAAAAACTGTTCTATCCTATGGGACAGATGGGCAATTTAGATGATTTGATGCCTGCTTGTGGAAGACTGACAGTAATGGACAAATAAAAGATTGTCCTTTGAGTTCAAAAGTTGAACCGCACTAAAGTGCAAGTGTTGGCATCGTAAAAAACAAAAAAAAAAACCTAGGTATGTATATGAAGGGCAATGTATTTCGTCTGAAAGTTATTCTCATAGTTTTCGAAAGCCAAGCTCCGCGTTGAATAAGTAATGAATAAGTAACTAAGGAAGGTCAGTCAGGTTTTTTGGGCTGACTAGAGATTGCCAGTTCTAGTCCTGGATTCCCCTCTCTATACTTTCATCTTTCTCCCTTCAGGCTGTTGAGGTGTGCAGGTTAGCGGTGGGCAGCTGAGATTCCTTAGAAGCCCTTCGACTTTCCTGTCGAGGTTCATCATGTAGGCGGCTTGCTGTTTGTATGATTATAGGAGAAAACTACAAGTCGAAATGCTTTCCATCTCGTCAGAATGTCTACAGAATGTCATATCTGTTTAATCTTTATCTCTGCGTCTGTGTGCATCTTGGTCGTTGTGTTTTTTTTATTAATTTCAAACCAAGTACTCAAAGCAAAGAGCGAGTGTGTTCTCTAAGCTTTTAATGGGAGATGAGATGTTTTCCGGGTATGTCCTCGGCGTCACTGCCACTGTTCAAAGCCTCTTGTTAAAACTCTGACCGCGCTTCGGTTCCTGGCGGATGTGAACCGGCTGGGGGAGAAACCGTCTTCACCAGATATCTATGCAGGGCACCCTGAGGGTGGTCTCGTTCATTGTCTCTCTTTCATTCCCTCTCTCCCTCCTTTCTTCGGTTCTTCCTGTAATCTCGCTGTGAACTTCCACCGTACCGCACTCGCTCATCTCAGCTTGCTCTACCTTCTACCGTTTCTTAATGCATCTCTCCCCCCCCTCCCCCCCTCCCTCCCTCGCGCCCTCCATTCTTCCTCTTCTAACACCACAGGTCCAGTCACCAATGCCTTTATCATCCCCGCCCCGGCCAACATGTTCCTGCCCGACAGCCGCCCGGGCATCCCGCTGCCCCGCTTCAGCCGCCACCTCAACCCCTCGGAGCAGGGTGAAGGTGTGGAGATGGGAGGGGTTTGTGTGCGCCTGGCCCCTCACACGCAGGTGAGGCCCGTCAGTACCTTTCTGTGTGTACGCCACAAAGGGTGAATGTTCTCAAATAAAGACATTAAAAGGGTAGGGAATGAGAAGGTGAGGTATTTATTCAAATTGTTGTCTGTGTTTGTTATAAATAAGCAGGTGTCTAATCACTGATTTCACTGGACAATGACGAGCACTGCCTGGCTGTCTGTTCACACGCCTGGTGTCAGTGACTTTAATCGATGCCTTGCAGGGGGATTGGAATTGTAATCATATGTATAAGAAGCATCTGTATTTGGTTACTGTAGGTAACTTTTCTTATCGGCTGTAACCACCCACTCCAATTGAATGTGTGCTGTAAGGTGACGAGACAGATGTTTGTGGCACACACAATCCTGACAGTGTCAAAGTCAATTACACTGGGCTAAATGAAATGGTAATGGAGAGGTCTTTAAATTACCTACGCACCTGCTCGCTGAGTTTCTACCCTTCACGTATCACTGTGCCTGACCGGTTTTCTTTTCTCTCTCCTGTCTTGCTTTCTCTCTCTACCTCCCTCCTTTGCACGTTTTCCAAGGTTGCTTATTTCCGTGGTGGCTAATCTCCGAGCAGCTGGGAGTATTACTGTCTGTTGACAAATGAGCTTTTACCCCATACTCCGAAAGCCAAAGAAACACTGAATGATTAGAACAAATATATTCATACTAATAGGAATTCCCCCAAAAAAACAATATTAGCGTTGTTCCTCAGGGGCACCCCAGCTTTCTGATCATGTGCCGCTCAGATAATGCCTCGAACAACTCCGAGTGATCCATTTTTTGGTTTCTCCGTGAAACGTGGATTGCTCTCTCGTGAGATTGTGCACGTGGGTGTGTGTGTATTTCTGGGTATGTGTGTGTGAATGTATAATGGGGTCACAAAAAACACCCACCTAACTGTGCTGCAGAGTGGAGAAGTCAGTCCACTGTCCCGCAATGTGGGCCCTAGAGACTTGGCCTCTGATAAACCAGGGGCCAGTCTGTCTCGAGACCAGGCAAGTGAGAGGGAGTGAAAGCCCATTAGTGAGCCGAGTGCCTGAGGTGAAGTTTCAGGGTTAGGCAGAGGAGATAAGAGGACAATGCTGGGGGACTGCCACTTCCAGGGGGGTTCTTCTTGGAGCAGAGGGGCAAGGTTGGTTCTCTGGGGTCCCCCTGGTGGAGTGGGGAACCTCCACATAAGGCTAATTGGAAAGCTCCTCTGGGGTAGACGAAAGGGTGCTGAGTTCATGGGAAAATTAAGGGAACTAGTAGATAACGTAGGTTGTGATAGGAAGGGTTTTTCTTTATCTCTAACTCATTGAGGAGCACCTGAAGGATGTTGTGTGAGGGAACTAACACTGTGACGTACCTGAAACAAATTAGATGAATTGCTGACTTAGCTGTGATTTTTGTAACGACTGTTATGGCGAATGTTCTTTAATTCACTGTCAGTTAACATGATGTCACGTTAGTGACATTATGTAACCACTTCTCAAACATGCATACTGGTAGCTCTCAAAAGTATTATCAACCAGTGTTTTGAAGTGCAGAATGTCAGCCAGCAGCTGAATAGTGTCAACAGGCAGGATATCGGCAAAGGTTACCAAACTTCAAGCCATTATCGCCTGCAGTCGGAATACAATGTGTTTGTGCCGATTACAGAGCCACAGCTGCAATTAAGGTTTTCCTGGAAAAGCTTGTAGCAGCGAGTTGAACCCATCACATTTTTTATTGAAATTGTATTTAATTTTAAAGCTTTGAATTGTGTATTCAGATTATAAAATATGTTATATATTAACCTCATTTTTCCCCCCATTTCTCCCTCACCCAATTTTGTTTATAGTATCTACTGCCCTCTCTCATCTCAAAAACTCCCAATGAATTCGGGAGAGCTAAAGATCGTGGCAAGCCCTCCTCCTCAGCATCCGTTCCAAGTCTTTCTTGTTTTTTCCACAATGCTCGTCCAACCAGGCATTTGCGCAGGCAAACCCGTGTTAGGGCCTGTTCTCTCATCCCACAAACTATGTTGGCTTTGCGAGCACATGCGCCGCCTGAGGCAGTCGCCAGGGAGCAATGAGTCCGGGAAGTCCATGCTGACAATGCCTCCCCCCCTCTGGAGGTGATGTTGGCCAATTTGTGCTGTCCATGGGGCTTCACAACCGCTAGCAGCACAGACCAGGTTTGAACCTATAGTGTATGTCAGCTAGATGCCACAATGGAGCATCTTAGACTGTTGCGCCACCTGGGAAGGCTTCTTTTCAGGTTCTGAATAAATTAGTTTAATTCAATGTTGGGGCGGTTACTGTTATTGCAGTTGTATGGCTTATTTGTTATGTGTTTTATCTTTCGAGAAACCTTATCCTACGGATTGACAATTGTTTCAGCCCAAATTAAGTCTGTCGCAAAAGAGTAATATGTGGGCTATGTGCGGGGTACGTGTCGACTACAGTCCTGCACCAAAGTTAATCTGTCTGATTTACTGCAGTGGCATTTGCAGACCTGCCCCCTGCAACATGTTCCAACTCCTGTGGCACATCGTGTGTGCTGAGAAACAGACAGGTGTAAAGGGCTTTGGTGATAAGAGTTGAAGAACAAGATGTGCCTTGTCTGAATTAATGTCACATTAATAGGATGCCTTTTGACCTGTCGACCTCACCCAGCACCTGCTACCAATAGAAGAACAGAGTGTAATGTTGCCTCAAAACTAATTTACCTTTTTTTAAATACTCTGACATTTTTTTAAGTCAAAGCCATTATTTTTCCTAGAAATGTGTATGTAACACACTGCCATTGCTAGAATCTTAATATCACAAGCAGAACTTGTTATACCGAGTTTTAAGAGGTCATTAGTTTATGCTTCCGAAGGCCATTTGTATACAAAAATGATGAATGAGTTGTATTCATGGAGTATATTTGTTTGAAAAATTAAAGGCATGCGAGTTGGAACACAGTGATTATTATCATAAAAACCCCAGATTTATGACGTAGTCTCACACAGTCAAGGTGGTTGAATGACATGTGTGTGTGTTAGAGGCAGCCAGGTTAAGCATTTTGTAGAACAAAGTAACAGGCCAGGGGCGAGTTATTCTATCAGTTTCTTTCTATCCGCAAGCAGGCTACATAGAAATTACACTGTATTAAGTCATTAATGTGTTTTTCTGGCATTCTGATGCTCATGGCCTTTCTAATGTTAAATGCATTTTCTCAAATTCATATTTTTCCTCAAGACCTCCCCGAAACAACTGAATAATGACTGATCTTTCTGATGGTGTTCATTTTAATTAGGGATGTAATGATTCACTGATATGCATCAAACCCTGCTTTACAAGATTTAGGAAAAGCCCAACCCATCCAAATCTTATGAATTGGTCTTAGCTGGCGAGTTCATTAATGTTTTTACTAATGATTGCAATTGCCCCTTTCAAAACCCCTCCAAACTTTTTAGTGAATGCTTCCTCTCGTTTGGTAGCCTGTGAAACTAAACATGTAAAGGCATTTGGCTCTCACTGATCTCAAATTCTGATAAGCAAAGCTGCTCCGGCCAATAAAGCCTATCCCTGAATGTATATATTTGTACAGTAACTTCAAAAATTAATTGGCACCCTTCAAGACGCAGTCTGGGACAGAAATGTTTTAAACCTATTTTGGGCTGGCTGTGTAATATGTTGTTTATATGTGTGTAATCCGTTAGTTGAATCAGTATCATACCTCAGTTACCCAGGAAATTCCACACTTTGGAGTGGGTTTGATGAGATGGGGGGGGCAACTATCTAAACATGACATAGTGGACGATGTTTGGGCACCACAGCAACACATTTACAACCAGTGCCCAACCATATTCTTATGAACAAAGATAATCACACAACATAAAATAGTCACATAATGCTGATGCACTTCCTCATCCCTTCCACTTTGACCTTTCAGAATATTCCGTCAAGGGCGATGAATACCCACGCAGTCCACAGTATCTCTGAGGGCCTCGACTAAGGATGGCCTGATGCTGTCTGATGCTGTCTTGACGACTAGCGTCAGAGACCACTGCTTTACGCAAATCGGGAATAACTCCTACCCGTGGGACTGTAGCTTTACGCCAACCGGGAATAACTCCTACCCGTGGGACTGTAGCTTTACGCCAACCGGGAATAACTCCTACCCGTGGGACTGTAGCTTTACGCAAATCGGGAATAACTCCTACCCGTGGGACTGTAGCTTTACGCAAATCGGGAATAACTCCTACCCGTGGGACTGTAGCTTTACGCAAATCGGGAATAACTCCTACCCGTGGGACTGTAGCTTTACGCCAACCGGGAATAACTCCTACCCGTGGGACTGTAGCTTTACGCCAACCGGGAATAACTCCTACCCGTGGGACTGGAATAACTGCTACCTGTGGGACTGGATTAACTCCTACCCGTGGGACTGGAATAACCCCTACCCGTGGGACTGGAATAACCCCTACCCGTGGGACTGGAATAACCCCTACCCGTGGGACTGGAATAACTCCTACTCCTACTCGGACTGTAGCTTTCGCACCTGAACCCTTCCGACATTTCACCGTATTGTCCACCTACAGGCGCTTCATTGATCTGGACACGCTGGACAGTGGAGCCAGAACTCCAACACACTTATGTCTCAGCAGACGAGGCAGTGAGCTGCAGAATGATCCGCTCCGGCGCTCTGTAAATCAGGGGAGCGCAAGCACGCCCCTCCCCCCCTCCGCTCCCCTCCCTTTATTGGACGGGCCCATTAACAGCTGATCGACCTTGCTGTTATTGTGCGGTGTATTCATTGTCAGCTCTTTATTGGCATTGTCAAAACCGCATTACGGCAGCGGTGGCCCCCGTCTGGGTCTTCCTTGCTGATCAGTATATGTTGCAGCCTGGGAGGCACGACCCGGCCGTCGTGAACTTTGACCCGGCCGTCGTGAACGTTGACCCGGCCGTCCGTCGGGAACGTTGACCCGGCCGTCCGTCGGGAACGTTGACCCGGCCGTCCGTCGTGAACGTTGACCCGGCCGTCCGTCGTGAACGTTGACCCGGCCGTCCGTCGTGAACCTTGACCCGGCCGTCCGTCGTGAACCTTGACCCGGCCGTCCGTCGTGAACGTTGACCCGGCCGTCGTGAACGTTGACCCGGCCGTCGTGAACGTTGACCCGGCCGTCGTGAATGCGTTACATTTTATTGATAGAGTTGATGGATTCTGATTCTTGCCATTCTCACACACGCAATGAAGCTGCTCTTTTGTAGAAACACAAGACATCTTACGTATTTCTGTAACTTTCATCATATATCAGGATGGCCATGATGCAGGGTGACAGACACAGGACCCTCTGGGAGTCACTGCCAATATATTTAAGCACTTTATTCACATTAGCATGGACATCGAGGCGTGGACATTAGTGTTTTAAGATTTCAAACATGTCCCCAATAAAACAGTGACGTCTGCTAAGTGCCGTTAACTTTGCTTCTCCACCATCTTGGAACATGTTGCAGAAGGACTTGAAATTAGATGATGTCAACATTGTACTTTTTAAACATTCTCTTTTGAACTCTCCTATGCACTTATACAAATTTAGCACTTAATGTCATGTTTTGTTAGTTTGTCTTGTGTCTTACTATGTATGCTGCTTTCTGGGCCGAAACTTGCTTGAAACAGAAAATCTAATATAAATGTGAACTTGCTGGTTAAAGTGCATTCCACTGATGGTTTGCCTCTGAAACTAAGCATGGTCGGTCCTGGTCGGTGCTGATCGGTGCTTTGATGGACGACCAGATGATGCTGGAAGTGTCAGAGGGCCAATAGGGGATACTTCCCTCTGATTGACAAATTAGATCCTTAAGCCCCAGAGCAGTGCAGTGTTGATTTTGTCACCTATTTGTCTTAAATATGCATTATTTCATAGACTTTCAGTCCCATTTAGTCATATAAAGTTTTTCTATCATTTTAGTCTATAATTTTATTAATTTTCTTTTTCTATGAAATAACGCATCTCTTACTTCCCTGATGTTCACAATCACAATCAGATTTACATTAGTCCTGATGTCCGGACTTATAGTAGACCGGTAAAAACAAAAACGTCAATAATGACTAAAGAGCAAAATGCACCCTGGAGCAGTGATGGGGACATTGCCCTGCGTATAGGGTGCCGTCTTTCGAATGGGATGTTAAGTGGGTGTACCGACACTGTCATCACTTAAGATCTTAGGGGGACTGATCGTGAGAGTTGGGGTGTTGACCACAATGTCAGGGCCACATTTCCTGTCTGGCCCTCATACTGGCATGGCTACCAAATGAACCCCAGCTTGTAATTGGTGCTTTCTCCCCCTGTAACTACTCCCCAAGTTGTTGCTGTAAATGAGTGTTCTCTGTCAACTTACCTGGTAAAGTAACAGTAAATAAAACATATTTATTTATGATGTTTCTGTTTAGGTGGAAATAAAAATGTTTGCATTTATTTTGAGGCATTAGACATGTTCATGAAAAGCTGACTCAAATGGAATGTGGTGAATTTCAAAAGTCTTCCATGGTAGGATTTTCCGTAGTATCCTCTGATTAAGCTGTCAGGGAGAGGTGGACACAATTCCAATAGCCATTCCCCTCGTAACACTGGATCAATTATCCCTTTCTGGGTCAAGAAGGAGTGAGGACAAAGAGAAGACGTAAGTTCTACCCAATGAGAGAACACCACAGACCTACTGGGGCCCAAGGTTACTGTGGCTGTGTTCAGACTGGTGACCCAATTCTGGTCCGAGCACCACTATCACCAACGCCACTCTGGGCTTGGGTTGTAATGATTCCTGAACAGGTCCATCGTTTGAAGTCGCACCTGTAATGCCGTGGCCATATCTATGCATTGAGCAAATGTTTGCAGTACTTTAAGACTGCTGATATTAGCGAATAACACTTAGTGATTTATCATGACCTCAAAATCAGCTTAGCCAGTGATTTTCCATGTCTGTGCACATACCTGCGTGGGCATCACGGGTTGAGGCAGGACCGGCGGTTCTGTGAACTCCATGGGCCAGTCTACTGACAGCTACAAACAGCTGTGAGGAGAGGAGGAGGGAAAATGGTGTGTAATTACGCGGTTAGCCGGTGTGCTTTTAAAACATTGCCGAAGTGCAATATAATTGGTCTGGTCCACAAAGTGACCACTCGTTGGAGTACTGATTTAGATTATTTTTTTTATAGGACAGGGCTGGGGCAAAGGCTGGGAGTGAAGAAACATATAAAATGACACATTCATACCACAAGCTTGTCACTCAGCACCTGCCAGATACGACTGAGGACAAGGGCTGTTCACCTGGTCTGACTGTTTCCTGTCTGTCTTCCTAGACCCAGAAGGAGACCTATTTGGAGAAAGCAGATAAACTCTACTCTCTCATGAGTGCCGTAACAGACAAGGTGAGTGGACCGAATGTACATCTGTCATTACACAGCACAGTGCCCTTCTGTGTTTTGGTCGACGTGTTAATGAGTGCCGTGTTAAGGTTTGTAAGCGAGTGCCACGTGACTTGGGATAATGCACCGTGTTGTTTTCTAAGGGCATTAATGTCACGTATGTAAAGTCACCCTAGGTCAACACTTTCACAGGCCCCTTTATTATGACCTTTGAACTCCCTGGAACCCGTATTCACATTTTAATTTATGACCTCCAGGAGGCCACGTGAAGATGTGGCAGTGCATTGTACGTATTCCCGGGCATTCATTCTCTGAACACTGTGGGTCAGCACGTTGATTACAACAGAAGACAGGCGCAATGGGATAAAGTATCAGCAAACTACAGCAATGTTAAAATGTACTTTTTCATCTGGGGAATGTGGTGTCCATCCTGCTCGTACTTCCTTAGAAAATAATGTGTCTTTAGCCATCCGGATATCAACGCTGAAGTGAACAGTCTTGTCCGTTTATTACAACTCAACAGGTTGTAACAGGCAGGTTATCATGTCAGAGACTACACACTTTAAGAAATCACCAGTCTTTCGAATGTTGTTGGAACCTCCGAGGCCAAAGACAAAAGCAGAATCCGGGTTCAATTTCTAGCTTTTCTGACTGGAACAATATGTTCTTGTCCGGGAAAATCCATGTGCGTTGGGTTGGGTTGGTGAGGTGGGTTGGG